>VWPU01013764.1:0-125935 GCA_013398955.1 Callaeas wilsoni
CGGGGGGGGACGGCGCGGGCGGGCAGGTGAGTGCGGGGCCCGGGGGGCGAGCCCGGTGCGGGGACTGCGAGCAGCCCGGTGCGGGGCAGCGCCGAGAGCGAGGACGCCGCGTTTGCTGCGCAGCGAGGCAAGGGACAGAGGGCTGGCGCAGGGTGGGCTCCGTGTGTGTCAGTGCGGTGGATGCGAAGGGCAGAGCGCGGGCACGGGACGCGGCTGAGGGGCTCGGGCTCTGCTTTCTTTCCAAACCCGAGCGATTTTGGTGGTGTTCTGGGTCGTTCCCGGCTGACTGTCACGTCTGAGAGATCCTGGTCCCAAAGACAAGGGCTGACTGTCCTGAGCCGACTGGTAAAGCAGATCACCCACCCGAGGGTCTGTCAGGTGAAAAGAACTTCCACTTTTCATCAAAAAATAACATTATTTTGTATTTGGTAATGTTTTAATGATGCTTGTATCAGTCATCTTGTCAAGGCTGTGAAAATGCTTAAGGAGATTTTGTTCATTTGGAACTCCAGTGCTAAAACTGGTTTGATGTGGCTTGTAAAGATGCCTGTGATAACAGGGTGTGGGTAATGATCTTGAAAGCCATTTATTTTGGGTTATGTGAAGGAGGAACTGCTGCTGCCTGGTTTCTCCATCAGCTGTGATGCTTAGTGAGCAATTTCATACCTGCCCCAAGACCCATGCTGGAGACTCATTCCTTCTGCTGATAAATCATCCCTTCAGGAATGGTCCAAAACAGGCTGGGTGGTCAGGGGCTATTCCTCAGGGATGAGAAGATACGCTTAGTTTGTTGTAGGCAAGGGGAAAGTGGAGTTCCCTAAAGATCTCCCACTGCCGGAGCCCGTGCCAGTGACATTGCCCGGCTCAGCGCTGGCACGTGGGGCAAGTTGAAGCCAGGGGCTGCTGGCCTCACAGATCAGGGGACAGAGTCCCTGCAGGGGACAGGAGATTGTTTTCGGATCATCCACATGAGAGCAGGGAGCACACAGATCCTCTCTGGGCTCTCCCAGAGGGTCTGTGGTTGCTCCCACCAGCCAACCCTGCCAGGAAGATTTTCAAGAGATTGCTCAGCATCCTATCTCTTTTCACACACGCTGGTAACCCTGTGCGTGCTTCCAAGGATGGACCAGAATGGAAAACCACGTTCTTAGACTTGCAAAGCGCCACCCTTATCTTTGGGACCACAGATTGCTTGGTTTGCCATGTGCCCCCTGAGCAGCCCTGCAGCACCAAGCCCCTCATGCCCCCAGTCACAGGAACGAAGCCACTGCCTCTGCCTGCTGCAGCCAGGTCCACGTGTGGGCTGGGGACTGGGCTCCTCACCCTCCCCTTGGTGGCACTGTCTGGAGGCAGGACAGCAGCAGTAATCCCCCCGCCCCTGATGTGGCGAGAGGAGGCTCTGTCTCAAGTGGGTGAGGCAGGAACAGTTGGATAATGGAGCTGGTTGCTCATCACTTGCCAGCATTTTTCCTTCCAGGAGCTGGGGGCTTTCTGCCTTGCTTCAGCAGTGGCCACATAATCCGGATTCCTCGGATAAATTCCTGCTGTTTTTCCTAGATCTGTGGCTGCTGTTTTAATTGCCCGGAGCTCTGAGCCAGACACAGGACCCTTGTTGCACAAACCCAGCTCCCATGAATGATGCTGTTGTGTGTGTGTCTCTGAGCTTCTCTTTTCCTCCCTCTCGCCCTCCTCCTTTGGAAGCCGGGGAATTCGGCACTGGTGAGATCTTGCCTGCTGTATTCGTGCAGCTGGCAACACGGCTCCAGCTGCCATTTCGGGTGTGCTAGTCGACCTCTTTCCCCTGATTTTCCTCTCATGAAGGATATTGAAGCCATCCTCCTCTTCTTGGCTGGAGCTGGTTTGCTCACTTCCCACTGGTGTGACGCTCAGTGCTGAGGCCAGCGCTGAAATATCCCTGTGGTCCTGGAAGCTCCAGTGGATGGGGCAGAGGTGCTTTCTGGGCTCTCTGTGCTGCAGATTCACCATTTTCAGAGGTGTTGGGGATGCCCTGTGGGCCTGGGGCTCCTTGTGGGATTTGCTGGGTACCCAGTGGTTGGAAGGGCTGCAGTAGCAGTGGTGGCAGCACCTGGGTACAGCTTTAAGAACTGGGGATTGGGAAAAGCCAACAAGTGTTCTGCACTAGGGCAGCTGGACAGAGAGATAAATGGGGCATCCCAAGGTGGGCAAGGGTGCCAGTACAGGCTGGGCCAGCTCTGCCAGGGGATGGCACCCTTCTTGTGAAAAAACCACGAGTTTCTCCTGTTCTCCATCCACAGCAGTGGAAAAGTAGGAGCCATGGATAATGCATTAGCAGAGCAGGAGTCCCCTGGCAGCTGGGTGTGACACATGCGCCCCACACCCCATCGCCTACGGGTGCTCTGGCCTCTGTTTGTATTTATATATTCTGAAAGAAAACTGCAGCCCTCCCTCTCCCCACATCCCCGCTGTTTTTTTGGTTGTTGGAAAAGAGCAGCAGTGAAATGGCCGTGGCGTGCTGGTGCAGGATGTGTCCTCGGGGATGCGTGGGTTCCCCTTCTGCGGGGGCTTCTCAGCTGGAGCGGAGGTGCTTTCCCTGTGGATTTGGAGTAGTTTTTGTCCCGTTTTTATGCCGTTTCCTTGCTGTGACTCTTCCGAGGGGTTTCATTTGCCGAGGGTTTTGCGTGCCGGCGGCGGCAGAAGGCGCCGTGTCCCGCGGGGCCGTGGGGGGGTCGCGCGTGGGGAGCCCCGGGCCCCGCGTGGGAGCGGCCGCCCCTCTCTGCCCCCGCCGCCGCCTCTTTCCAGCTCAGCGTCTCCGCGAGATTTCCTGCGCTCTGCCTCCACACCCTCCCTGTTCCTGCTTCACGCAAGGAACGAGCGGAAAAATGCCTGAAATCTCTGAGCACGGCGCTTTTCCAGTGGCCGTCACCGTGCCGCGACCACCCGGTGAAACACCCACCCCGGCTGTCCCCTGGGCTGCTGGCTGGGGGTTCGGCCAGCACGCCCAGCCTCTGCACCCATCGTGTTTCCAGAGGCTTTGCTCGCCCTCGGTCCCTTTTTCTCCCCTCCCCATGACCTGGGGAGCTGGATTCTGGGGGGGTTGGAACTTGGGGGGGTTGGGACTTTCGGGGGTCAAGGCTCGGCTGGGTCCTGACACCCGGATCCCTCTGACTTCTCCTGTGCCCGCGGGTGCTCGCAGCCCTTCACTCCTCGCTTAAATGACCTTCCAGTGATCCCCCCAGATCAACAGCTGCTCCCTCCGCTGGGGCTGACCCCGGGGGGGCACCGGCTGCCTGCTGTCACCCCCCTGCTCGCCCCTGGGCTCCAGCTGGTGAGGGGCTCTCACGCACAAAGCTGCGGGAGGACTTTGTAGCCAACAAGGGCTGCATTGAGCCTGCTGTGCTGGAGTCCCTTCCCTCCGTGGTGAGAGCCAGGGCAAGGGGGGCTGCGGCGGGGCAGAGGCAGGAGGGAGGTTGGTGGGAGGAGAGTCAGGAGCTTGGGAAGGACGGAAGGAGATGTGCCTCTCAGACTATGAAAACAATGGGAAAAAATCCTGTTTTTTAACTTGATTCTCCCATGTTGGGAGCTTGGGCATCCCTCCAAGCAGTGATTTCCAGAGGAAAGCTGGTTTCTGGCATCCCTGCAATGTACCTGGTCTCTCTCCTGCTTTTCTGGTCATCCCACCCCAGATCGCTGCCTGCCTCTCTCTTATCCTCTGCCTCCTCTGCCTCTCCCTCCATGCTCTGGCTGGTGCTTCCTGACCTTTCACATCTCATTGCTCACAAAAAATTCGTCCTCCAAGTCCATTTTAAACACTGTTTTTCCCTCTTGCAAATCACCTGTGGCTGTGCCCCTCTGATGTGATGGGAATGTGTGGTCCAGAGCCAGGCTGTAAGGTGTGTGTGCCATGAAGAAGGTCCTCCTCACGCTATGCTGTTGGAATAGTAACTACAGAGCAGTGCAAGGGGATTTTTGGGGACACGAGTCCCTGCGAGCAGCCCCACTGCTCCTCTCAATGCCTCGCTGTGGCTTCCACCCCAGCTGTTCCATCCGCTGGGTCTGATGGACAGGGAGAGCTGGGGACAGCCAGGTGTCTGTCCAGAAATTGTCCTGGGGCGCCTCTTTGTGGGGGAAACAGCCTGAGGGATCCCTGTGGGTGCTCAGCCCTGCAGGGAGGTGGCAGCTGTTGGTGTCCCTGTCCTGCAGTTGCTGCCCCAGCCCACGGGCCAGGCCAGGCCCTGCAGTTGCTGCTGCCGGTGTGGGAGTTGAGGGGGATGGCTGAGCTGGAGGGGCACGGGGGCCTGGGACAGGGTCTGGGGTTGCACTGGGTTTCACATGTGGCACAGAATCACAGATTGGTTTGAGTGGGAAGGGACCTTTAAGTTCATCTCATTCCAACCTCTGCCATGGAGGGACACCTTCCACTCTCCCAGGTTGCTCCAAGCCCTGTCCTACCTGGCCTTGGACACTTCCAGGGAGGGAGTAGCCACAGCTTCTCTGTGCCAGGGCCTCACCACTCTCACAGGGAAGAATTTCAACCCAATATCCCACCTAATCCTTCTCTTTTTCAGTGGGAAGCCATTCCCCCTTGTTCTGTCCCTCCATCGCTTGTCCCAGGTCCCTCTGCAGCTCTCCTGGAGCCCCTTTAGACCCTGGAAGGGGCTCTGAGGTTTCCCTGGAGCCTTCTCCGAGTGAACACCCTCAGGTCTCCCAGCCTGGCTCCGTGGCAGAGGGGTTGCAGCCCTCGGAGCATCTCCATGTCCCTCCTCTGTCGCGGCAGCCCCTTCCCCGGCAGCGGCCGATGTGGTACCGGGAGCCCCGCACCTCCAGCCCCGGGCCGGGGGCTGCGGGCGCGGGGCGGTCCCGGGGCGGCGGGCGGATCCCGGGGCGGGCGGTGCCGGGGGTGGGGAGGCGGATCCCGGCGGTGGGGGGCGGATCCCGGGCGGTCTCCGCAGCAGAGCCCCGCACCTGCCGCGGCCGCGTTCACACCGACAACAGCCGCAGCGTCGGCTGGCACTGCCCGAGCCCGCCCGCTGTCCGCGGCGGCCGGGCACCGGGGGTCCCCCTCTGCACCCTCCATCCTCCTCCAGACCCCTCTTTCCTCCCCTTCCCTCGACAGGTCCCCCGAGAGCGTGGCTGGACGGGGCACAGCCTGAAGGTAAATCGGGAACCTGCGGTTGAGTGCGGGGAGTGAGTGGAGAGTAGGAGGTGGGTTTCGGGGCAGAGCATCCAGCAATCTGCTAAACCTGCTGGCTTTGCCCCTTGGCTCGGGCTGGGCTGTGCTCCGAATGTTGCACACACACATGGCAGAATCCCTTGCTGAAATCACTTGCAGCTCTATGTGTAATGGAGTAAGTAGACAGGGGTTGACAGAGAGATACAGTGGCCTCAAGTTGTGCCAGGGGATATTTAGTTGGATATTAGAAACCATTTCTTCCCTAAAAGGACTGTCCAGCCCTGGCAGAGGCTGCCCAGGGTAGTGGAGGAGTCACTGTCCCTGGAGGTATTTAACAGCTGTGTAGATGTGGCACCTGGGGACGTGGGTTAGTGGTGGCCTTAGCAGTGCTGGGGGAACAGCTGGGCTTGGTGGTCTCAGCGGGCTTTTCTAACCTGAGATTCTGTGATTCACCTGTGGCTCCGGAGAACGCTGCTCAGCCCCGCCGCCTCCAGCAGAGAATGCCGCCAGGTGCAATGTGTGTGCTCCGGCACCGATGTCCGTGTCGGACGGACACGGTGCCTGTACGAGGTGGCTGTTGCTGCAGCCGGAGAGGATGAGAAGCTTGGAGCTGGTACACAGCTCCTGACAGCCTCGTGCTGTAACTGGATCCCCCTCTGTCATTCCCGGCTGAGTCACAGCAGTGCGTGGGGCAAGAATCCACCGCTGCCATTGGAGTGGCCGGGTTCAGGTTTGGCACGTTCCGCTCCCGGCTCGGCCGCGCTGACCCGCACGCTGCCAGCAGGGTTCAGGAGGGATATGGGGTTTGGGTCACCTGGGTGTTCCCAGGGCTTCTCCTCTACCTGGGATTAGTGACTGCTAACCCGGTGGCTGGGAAAGCACAGATCTGCCATCTGATTCAGAGAGTCAGTCAGTTCTTGGAGAAACTGTGCTGACCTCAGTAGACTCCAGATCAGGCCCTCTCACTGCAGTGGGGGAGGCTGGGCTCTCTGTCCTGGCTTTCAGAGCCATGGGCACACGTTTCCAGCGGACTGGCTCCTTTGGAGCCCTCTGTTGTTGGTGGGGGCAGATGGGGTTGCTGTGCGTGTGTCATTCATCACATTGTGACCCAGCACTGCTCTGGAGAAGCGTGCTGCCAAGGTGAGAGGCTGCTTCCTGAGGGGCTGTTTGATGTGCCGAACCAGCTCTTTGTACTTTTGGATTTGTGGTTTGTGTTCTGAAATGCTCCGTGCGCCGAGGGCAGTAGAGCCTCTTCTAGTTAAAGACCTTTGTACAGTACCTGGGTGTTGGAGTACATATCATGAGTTTTTGGCAGAAATCCACACTCTTTTCCACTTGCATACGTGAATTATTATCAATGGCTGTGCCTTTTTCTGTTTGCGTTCTCAGCAAAGCCCAGCTGGGGAGGTGGCTGTGCAGCCGCCCCTTGCCACTCTTGGCATGTGTGTGCCAACAGGAGCAAGGGCCACGGATCAGCTTGTATTCCATCAGACTCCCTCCATTCTTGCAGGGGAAAAATCAGCTCCCACCCTTACCCTGAAAGCTTGTCAGTGTTTTCTGTGTGTGGCAAAACACGAAGTCCCAGCACAGAGCAGGTATCAAAGCTGCTTCTGAGGAGCAGCTCGTGTTCTTGCCAGGTGCTTGCACTTCCTCTAATAAATCCTTTTCTGATAAAAGACTGCATAAATCCAGCCGTGCTTCCGTTGAGCATTCCTTGTCTGCGTCGCCTCCAATGCCCAAACCCCAGTGTGTGTTCATAGGACAGGCTGCCAGCAGTTCAGTTTCATAAGAGAACAAAATGTGGTTGTGCCCAAGGGCACGTCAGTACTTCCCTTTGGTTTTGTACTAATTTCAAAAAGATTTGAAGGTTCTCAAAGTCAATTGAAGTGAGTGGGGGAACGAAAGGTCGCCCTTTCCCCGAGGGCATGCTGAGGTTGCTGTGTGACTTTGGGCAGAAGGACCAAGCCGAGAAGTTGGCTGGCACTGAGGGGTGCGAGTGGTGCCGAGGGTAAATCACTGCCAGTAGAGAGAAGAACGAAGTCTCCTTCCTTCAAGTGTTTATCCCATGACGAGCCGGAGACAGTTTGCCTGTTGCAGGGGGTTTGGGATTTGCCTTCGCCCTTGGTGTGGCTTTGGAAGGGCTTTTGCATTTGGTGTCTGTGGGAGTTTAATCCCCAAATTCAGGCAGCGTGCTGGCAGTGGGGCTGCAGGGAAGGGAATGCCTTTGGAGCGGTCGCTGATGCCTGGGGAGCTGGGGGGTCCTGTGGTGTGGTGGGACTCCTGCCTCGTGCCAGGGCTCATCTCCCTGGCCCAGCAGAGCATCCCCTAACGCGAGGGTCTCCTTCCCTCCCCCCAGCCCCACAGCAGAGATGTTGCTCCATCCCCATGCCCATTGGATTTGGTGACAAGGATTGCCAGAGTCCAGGGATGAAAGCTGAGCTGTTTTTGTGCATGTAAAAAGCTTTAGAAGTGGCGTGGGGGCTGTAAAAGCTGTGATGCCGTTGCTCCTGCCAGTCTTCCCATCCCACGCTGTGCCCATGCTGGTCCTGCTGCAGCAGCAATCGTACTCCAAGGCAAGAGGAGCCACGGGGAGTAACAGCTCCCCAGACCATGTCCCGGGTGAACTGAGCATGGGAATGTCTCCCTAGAAGTTGGGGTTTCTTGTTTCTCAACTCCCCTTCTTGCACATGCTGTTCCAGCCTTGCTGGGACATGTGGCAGAGGTGTTCGGTGGGGTTTAGCACTAGAGGAAAGCTGTGCTGGAAAGCGGCCGGAGCCTGCAGGGGCTGGTGGCCAGGGCAGAGGAACGCCTGTGAACCTTTGAGCAGGGCTCCGGAGGGGACCGGCAGCAGCTGCACATTCCAGCAAGGCCGGGGGTCTCTGCACAGTTAATGATTGAGCTGCAATGGCCCTTTGGTTCCTGCCGTTTGGAGAGGCACCTCGGGAACATGTGAACCTTTCCAGGCTGCGGGGCTGGGCGTGGGGATTTAAAGAGACAGGGTCTGTCCCTACATTTCCAGGAAGAGGATGCTTTTCTGGTGCCGGAAGGTGATGGCTTCTGGATTTTCCTTGTCTGTTTGCTTTCTGATTCATTGGGCACGTTACCTGCGTGTTCTGCATGGGGATCGTTGTCAGTGTGGAGCTGTGCTGGCCTCACTCTGTCCCATTCCATGCTTGTCACCCTCTGCCTGATGCTCCCCCCGAGGTGCTGACCCTTGTCCTATGGGATGTGGCTCCTAGTGGGTCCCCACTTTTGCCCTGTCTCTGGATGCTGTGACAGCCATGGCTGGCCGTGTCCCCAGCCTGCTGCTGTCCCCTTCGGTTGCTGGGTTAATCATTGAGAGGTCCCCGTGCCACATGGGCGCTGGCCAGGCTGTTTGCAGAGCCCTTATCAGCATGGGGCATTTGTCACCCCGTGCCGGTCACAGGCAGAGTAAACGTTAACGGCTGGTGCTGGGAACAACTTCAACAGCTCAGAGGACCTTCCCCAGGGGCTCAGCCAGTTCTTATCCCATTGCACTGGAGGCACATGGAATCCCAGCAGGGGTGCCAGTATCACAGGCCAGGGGGCTACAGGGCAGACGAGGCTGGTGGGATGGTCAGGATAAGTCCTGGGACACCTGGCTTCTGGCATGGTCCTGCAGTGAACATCTGGATTTCCATGGGTGCTGCAGCTAAGGCTTGGTCCTGTTGCTTAAGTGAGAGCAGGAGCTGGTGGCTTCTCCCAGGGCAACCTGGTGCTGAACCCGAGGGGTCCTGTGTCCCCCCACCTGGGTGAGCTGGGGGATTTCCTGCCCTGCAGGTGGAGAGGACAAGAAAGCGGGCATTTAAAGGAAAAAGGAAGAAAAAAGGAAAAGGAGTGAAGAGGACAAGGCTTTGCTGCCAGTGCTGAGGGCTGGGCTGGGGCAGTGGTCCAGGCTGGGGGTGAGGGTTTGCTCTGCGGGGTTTGAGAGGCTTGGCTGGTGGCTGGTTCCCTCTGCTGCTCCTGCTGAAACTGGAACTGACCCTGGGCAGGGGCGGGCGGAGGTGTCACAAGGCTGCGGGACGGTGCCCACAGCGATGACACAGAGTGCACTTGACCTCATTTTCATCGGTGTCATTGGGCAAGAGCAGGATGTCTGGGCAGCCAGGGCTGGTGTTCCAGCTCTATTTTTCCAGGCAGAGGGTTGCCCCATGGCCTCCGGACACCTTCCTGAGCAAATCCCAGGATGGCTGTTGCATGGCAAGACCCACTGGCATAAACCCCCTAGGCACAGACACACTGGGGGCCACACATGGACTGTGGCTGTGTGATTTCTCCTGGGATGAAGTCCTGGGAGCTGTGGTGCTGCTTTCCCGGGAGCAGCAAGGATGCAGGAAGCAGTGGTTCTCCCCCAGCTAAAAATAATGGACATACACAAAGTGAAAAAGCAGGGACAAGGCAGAAATTGCCTCTCTTCTCCAGGCAGGTGATCTCCTGCTGAACCCTGAGCCCTGGCTGCTGCTCTGGGCAGACGTTTGCTTCCCAGCCAAGTGGCAGCTGACCCCACGCTTCCCTTTCCCACGCCTGGCCTCACACCTCCACACGGCTCTTCCAGCGCCGCTGCTGCACCGAGAAATTCCAAACCACAGCAGGCACTGGAGGCGTTCTGCAGCAGCTGAATTGGATCAAACCCCGTAGTGCCTCTGAGGCTGAAAGCTCCAAGTGCCTGGTTATTAAGGGGATGTTTAGGGGGGTGCTGGGGGGCTGGTGACACAGGGAGCGCTTTGGCTGTGCCCTTGGCCTTGCTCCTGCCTCAGTGTCCTCCTCTGTACAGAGAGAATGGGATCACCCTCTCTGTGGCTGTGACCTGTGAGTGCACGGGAACATTGCCAGATCCTGGCACTGAGCTTATTTATTGTTTTATTTATTGTCCTGTCCCATGGCGGAAGGACTCTCCACACTGGGCTGTTGGCTTTGGTCTGTCCTTGACCGACTGTTTGAGGCAGCTGCTTCTTCACATCCTGGATTTCCTGTATTTCTTCTCTTTTTGCTTTCTCGTGCCTTGTGTCGGGACGTTGGTGTGAAGGCAGTGTTTGTGCTTCCTAAGCCTCCACGTGTGTCCCTGCTGGGCTGGAGCAGCTGCAGTGCTGGGCTGGCACGGGGCAGGAGCTGCTGGCGCTGGGGGGGCTGCAGGGGGCTGCGTCTCCGGGGTACCCCATCCCTGCCCTCCGCAGGAAGCTGGGGAGCTGCGTTTCCATCTGCCCGAGATCCCAGCACACCCCTTGAGGGACCCTCGGAGGGGGGCAACTGAAGGGTCTGGGTGGGGAGGGGGCACAGGTGCAGCCCCCTTGGCCCCCCTGGCTGCGGTGCAGGACCTCCAGCAATGCCAACAGCTGTGCAAGTTCCTGCTCTGCCCGGTGGCTCTGGGAATGGAGCCAGCGCTTTTGTGAAATCAAGAGTGGGTCCCCAGCTATGAGCCCCTTTCGAGAGTCCCGTGCTTTCCTTGCCAGACGGAGATTTTATGTTTGGATTCTGGATTTTGTGGCATTTTTTTCAGGATCTGGCGATGCCACAGATGGCCTCTGGCAAGAGGCTCCTCTCATGTCACCAAGCCAGAGTCCAGACACCTTGAGATTCCCTGAGGCCTGAAGCACATGGGGGCTGCATTTGCAGCAGGGACTGAAGGGGTTAAAGCTGCTTTGCAATGTGACTTTTAAAAAAAAAAAAGCCATTTCCTTCATGTCCAGAGACAGTTTATTTTCTGGGCATTCTTCGGGATGCAGGGAGGTGCCTTTTCTTTAAGGCATTTCCTGTAAGCAAGTTTATATTTGGCCGGGGGAGGGTGGGGAGAGGAGGTGGGTGCTGGGGAGGGTCTGCGGCCGAGCCGGGTGACCTCAGCTTTTGGCTCCTTGTCCCGAATTGTGGAGGTGGCAGCTGCGGGAGGTGCGAGCTGGGCTGGCTGTCACAGCAGGGCGAGGAGCAGGGTCCTGCAGGGTCCCACGCGTGCCCCAGCAGCGCTGCGGCCCCTGTGGTAAGGCTGAGCTGGCATCTGCGGGGTGTCGAGGGTGCTTTCAGGCCATCCCTTCCATTAGCTTTAAGATGATGAAGATAAGAGCTGCTGGACCCCATATCCTGTGCTTGGTGTGGCTGTCTTCCCTCCCCCAGGATGGCTTTGATTTCTATTGAAAAGTCAAACAAACCAGGCAGATCATCAACATTCACTGTGCCCCTGGGGTCGGTGGTGCAGATTTAACTCTTTCTCGAGGATATCAGATCAGACCTTGATCCTGGGGCAGGGGCTGCAGCCAGACCCCGATGCCACAGGCTGGGCTCCCCCAGGCAGCACTGGGGCTCGAGCTGTTCCCCGATGTTCCCTGTGCCAAATTTCTTCTCCCCCATTTTGTTTTCTTTTTATTACCGTGATTTCCTAACATCGGAAGAGGTGAGTTATGAAACTGGAGTTATCCAAACACGTCTTGTTTGAAGATAGCGTTTCATCCAGCAGATGCAGCTTCCTGCCCTGTAAATGGTTCCCATTGTTTTGCCTTGGCTCCCGGCCCCGGCAGCGCTGGGGTGTCGCTCTGCTCCGGCAGCCAGAGGAGCGGTGGTCCCAGCCACGGAATGGCTCAACTGGGAGCACTGGTGCTCTGTAGGCAACCTCTGAAAGCACCTGGGGGGCTCCCTGGGGCTGCCTCAGGTTAAAGGCAGGGAGCTGGCAGGGTGCTGGCTCGGTTGGCTGCAAACATCACCTGCACACTGGGGTTGTTGTGTGCTGGGCCAGGCACAGAGGTAGCGCCGGTCTGATGGACGGTGTCTGCACGGCAGGAAGCAGGGAAGAGGGGGTGAATAAAATGAAGTGGTGCTGGTTGGTGTGGTGAGGACAGTTCCCAGCACAAAAGGAGCAGCACACCATTTTCGTTTTAAATTTATATTTTTTTAGTGTTTAAATGCAAAGAGAGGGTTCAGAGGTGATGCTCAGGTGCTGCTGAGGCACTGGGAAGAAGTTTTTTCCTGTGAGGGTGGTGAGGCTCTGGCCCAAGTTGCCCAGAGAAGCTGTGGCTGCCCCATCCCTGGGAGTGTTCAAGGCCAAGTTTGATGAGGTTTGGAGTAACCTGGTCTGGTGGAAGGTGTCCCTGCCCATGGCAGCAGGTGGAACTGGACGAGCTGAAAAGTCCCTTCCAACCTAAACCGTCCTGTAGTTCCAAGATTCTATGATTCTGTGATCCCTGTGGTGGCAGGAATGTGGTGTGGGATTCAAGAAGTGCTAACAGTCAGAGTTTGTTGGTGAGCTGCAGCTTCGTGCCTCACGCTCCCCCGGGCACACGGCTGCTGTCAGCCTGACCTTGGGCGAGTGTCCGGCTCCAGCCGGCTCCGGATGGCTGCAGGATCCTGGGCACGGGAAGGTGCAGCAGGAGCAGGCTGGGACCTGGCGAGTTTTGGGTGGATCGCCCTTCCCCAGCAGCAGAGCCTGCGTTGAGAGGAGCTGGGTGTGCCCAAATCTCTTCCTCCGACTGAGGAAGCTGTGGCGGGGGTCACGCTGTCCCTGGAGCTCGGGCACAGCCGCCCTGCTGTAGCCATGCTGCGAGGGTGCCTCTCTTCTCCTGCTCTCCATGGCCTTCCCACCTGCTTGAGCAGCAGGGATTGTTTTTTAATTAATTTTTTGTTTCTGTGAACACTGTTACAGGCTGGTGAGCTGCAGCTGTTGGCTCATTAATGAAGTTCTGCAGAACCATGGCCGGAAGCAGCGCTGAGCTCGTGGTTTGATGCTTTTCCTTCCTCTCCTCCCCAGAAAAGCAAACTCACTTTGCTGTGCTGTGGCCAGCCTCACCTCAGCCCCTGCTCCCTCCCTGCTTTGAGTATCAATTTTTGCTTTGAGGATTGGGCTGGGCTCCCCCAGGCAGAGTCCTGGGAAAGGAGCCTGAGTCTTGTGTCTCTGTTTCTTTGGCCACAGTGGTCGGAGAAGGCAGAGATAGCAAGGTCAGGAGTCTCAATGATTGGTGTATGATAAGGTTCACTGATATTTTATCGGTGGTCTCTGAGAACAGAAGGAAACTTTGTGAGTTAAGAACATCTGTTTTGGCAGGGCCACGTCCTCCAGAGTGCTCAGTGCTGGCTCGGGACGGAACCCAAATCCTTGGAGATCCCAGTCTCTCCTTACTGCCAGTGCCCACAGAGATCTTGGCCGTCCTTGGGCTATTCTCTGGCTGTGCTGGCAGAGCCACTCACCTGCCCAGCTGCTTCACCTCATTTACCTGCTCTCAGGTGGTTTGTGCTGCTCCTTGAGCAGAGACTGAGCCGTGAAGGGCTCCTGGCAGTAGGGAGGATGTTGTGTAAAACTGGGTTCCATGGATTATTGAGCATTTGTGTTTCTTGGCCAGGCTCCTCAGCCCATCGCGGCATGGAGTGATGCACCGGTGGCTTTGTCAGTGCTTTCCCTGTTTTTCCAGCACTGCTCTCCTTCAGCTCATCTCCTGCTCTGCCGAGGTCCTGGGTGGGGATGGGCACAGGGATGTTTTGCAGTGGAAGTGGGAGGAGATGCCATATCCCACATCTCGCTCTGGGAATGCTCTGGAGTCCAAGGAGAGCGAAGATCAGCTCCTGCAGCCCCGCTCGGTGCTCTCGGCCTGCAGGGACCTTGTGGCACTCCCCAGTCCTGTGGGCAGGTGGGAATGAAACACTCGGTGAGCAGCCGGCGGGAAGAGCAGCGAGTCCTTGTGTGCGGCGGTCACGGGTCAGTGTCACGGGTCGGTGTCACCTGTCACGTGCCAGGCAGGGCAGTGGAGCGTGGCTTTGGCTCAGTGAGGCGGTGTTGGCTGAGCAGCCATGCGTCCGGGCACCGGGACTGCGGGTTTTGGGCAAATCGAGGCACGGGCTGTCTTGGATGGGGCTGGGGGCAGGTGCTGCTCATCCCCGAAGATGGTGAGGTTGCTGAAGTGTGCTGGGGCTTTGGGTCCCTTCTGAAAACTCGCATGTGAGTCAAAAATGAGTCATAAAATTAGATGGACAAAGTTCTAGAAGGGTGTGAGCTGATTGATTGATCACAAACATGGCAGCCAGCAGCACTGGGAGAGAGCTTCGGTGAGGCAAAGGCTTCCTCAGAAACACCAGTGGGGCAACTGCTGCACGCTGCTGGGACTGGAGAGGAACGTTTGCTTGGGAAAAGATGAGCATTTGAGAGTGTTGTTCTGAAGGACACAGCACTGAGTGCTGGGGATGGCTCCCCCGCTGTGCACAGCTACTGTGGTGGGGGTTTGGCTGGGGAGGTTCCTCCCCGTGTGATCGCAGTGGGTATTCCAGAATGACTGTCCTTAGGGGAAAGTGTTCATAGTGTCACCCCTGGGACACACTGAACACAGGCTGGAGCCTTTGCCAGCCCTGGCATCAGCCCACCATCAGGAGGGGATCTGTCACCCACGAGCAGCCCCATCCTCACCACGTCTGGCTGTGAGCATCAGCGAGGCCGTTGTGCAGTCGGGGCCAGACGAGAAAACCCCAAGCGGGTCTTGCTGTGACAAATCTTTTCCTTACAGAGGGGCTTTCACATGAAAGGGAAGCTGGAACAAACATGCCCGTTCCTGCCAAAGGCGCTGCTCTGCCAGTAACTGGCCTCTGCTTCCTACTGCAAGCCGTTGGTGTGTGGAATTGGGGCTTCCTGCTGCCTGCTGACCCCTGGGCTTCTCCTTGGCCTGAGCCGGGGAGCTGTTCCTCTGCTCCTGACCCTGCTGTCGGCAGCCACCGCTCCGGCTCCGGTGTGTTCGGCGTCATAACTTCCCGTGAGCCGGAATAGTGGTGCCAGGGGTGTGAGCTCCTGTGCCTGTAAATCCCTCGGAAGGCCGGGAAGTGCTTGGTTAATTAACCGAACTGAAAAAGAGTTGTTTGAACCATCTCTGGGATGCAGCAAAGGTCTCGGGTTTGGGCCTGTCTTTTGGCCACAGAGTAGCCCAGATCCCTTTGTGCATCCTTGGATCCTTCCTGTTCCATGTCTCTCCATTGTGTCCCACAAGGCTTTGCTTGCCCTGGCTCCTCAGAAATGCTCTTTTTTATGTAAAGGACCTAGTTTTGCTCTATGCCCAGGCGCAGGGTGGGCTTGGCTGTGGGAAGGGGCACAGGCAGACCTGGCTGTGCTGGATTCTCTGGTGGGAGACGGACGGATGGGACCATGTAAGCTGACTCTGCCATTCCCATGAATGGCCTTCCATTGGGATTCAGCATCTTGACTCGCGGGCCAATGCAAGAGTCTCTAATATTGCTTGAGGCCAGCTTTTGCATCCTGTTTTATAATATTCCTTGACATTCCCCACATTCCTGGCAAGGAGACTTCTGTGTTTTTTGAAATGTTCCTTCGTCTCTTTGGAAAACTGTGACCTCCTTTAAAATGTCTTCAAAATGCTATTGTCCTGCTGTCCTGGCATCTCCTGTTAGCTCCATAAAGAACGGGAAGCCTTGAGTTTCAACTGCAGCTCAAACAACCAGTTGGGAAAAAGGGGAAAAAAGAATGAGGTAGACCGCATGCTTCTGTTTGACTCAGTGACCTCCCTAAACCTGATGTCCCTGCTGTGTTTCCACCCATCTGCAGGTTTCACTGCCCTCCCCATGTTTTTGGAATGATATTGGGCCTGTTTCCTGAGCTTCCATCGCTGCCACAGCCTGTCAGGATGGCAAGGTGTGATGGGCTGGGGTCTGGGTCTGCAGGGTCTGACCTGCCAGGTGAGAGCTGAGGGCAGGCAGGATGTTTTCCAATGCCCTATCCCTGGACAGGGATGAGAGACCTATCGTGTTCTCACCAGGAATCAGAAGCAAGGTGAGCTGATGCTCAGCTGTGGGGGGGGATGTCACAGCTCATTCTTGGAATGATTTATGCCGAAGCACCAGTATGGGAAGTGCAGGCACAGGGAATGTGGTTTTCATTGCAGAGACTAAACCTGTGTCAACCACAGCTTCTTGCTTGGACCGTGCTGACCCCTCTCCTTTGGGCTGAGAAGCGAGCATGCTGCATGGGGAAGAAGCATTCCCAGGGCAGGTGGAGCATGCTGGGCTCAGCACAAACCGTAAATTTGTAGGAAATTGGGTGACTTAGTGTGGATAGCTCAGATTGCAGGCTCTGCTGTTCTTGTCCCTGACCCATCTTTTTGAGCTTTTAGTCCTCTTTGGTGTCTCGAGGGACTGGGAAATTTATGATGGCTCACCCTTGGCTGTCAGTTTTCCCATCCCTTGCACACAGAACGTGCTGGCAGCCCCTGCTGTTTTTCAACAGCCGGCCGAGAGGAGCCTCAGCTGGGGCTCACGGCCAGTGTTTTGAGTTGACGTCTGATGATGAGAGGGGATTTTGGGATGTCCATCCCTCTCCTCCGTCCCGGTGCACTGCGGGACAGTGTGGAACTCCCCACCGGCCCGCACGATGCCGCCCTGCGGGACGCTTTGCTCTCAACCCTCATTTCTCCGCTTGGAACGGAAAGCCGCAGCTCACCTGGACCGGGGTCCCGTGCTGGGCAGGACAGCCCCGGCTGCCCGCGCTGTACCGCGGCTGGGAGCGGTACCGGATGGAGCCCTCCCCGCTGCTCCCACCCCCGCCGCGGCGCTCAGCCCTGCGGGGCCGGGATGTCCTGTTTGCCGGGGCGGCGGGGACACGTCGGCTCGGCTCGGCACAGCCCTGCGGGGGAAAAACTGCAGCTCTGCCATGGAGTGCCCGTGGGAAGGTCTCTTGCCGCCGATGGATAGTGCTGGGTGGCCGCGGAGGGCATGAAGGAGGCTGGGGGTCATGCTGATGCTTTTTTCTGCATTTAATCCACGGGTTCCAATGAACAAAGCCGGGATTAACAGCTCCTGCCATGGTGAGTCTGCTCGTGTCCCAGCTCTGTGTTTGGGCTGGGAGGCTCCAGCCAGCAAACGCTCTCGGGGGAGATGGGGAAGGCTGTAAAATGACCTTTTTTCTTGTGAGAGTTTTCTTGGAAGCAGCATTTCCTGTGCAGCAGGCCGGTTTGCTCTGGCTTTTACACTGCGGGGCGAGGGCAGGGTTCAGAGGTGTCGCTTGTGTTGGTGTCAAGTTTTTGGGTTTTAAAAAAAAAAATCTTTTCTTGAAAACCAGAATTTCCTTTACCATTTTTCCCCCCGAAGTGCTCTGCGGCTACCGCCCTGCGGGAGCGCGTGGCCGGAGCGGGGCTGCAGCGGGGTGTGCAGGGAGCCCTGTGCCCTGGTGGGACACGGCGCTGGCACCGGGGCTGCGGCTGAGTGGGGCAGGGATGAGAGGGGCGATGGCAGCGGCAGAGCACGGGCTGGCCTCGGGCACAGCGTGCGGGACTTTCCCCTCCCCGCTGTGCTCCGCACTGAAGGTGCAGAAGGCAGAAGAGACCTGCGGCCCTGGCAGTGTTCGGGTTTATTTCTGCCAGAGCCAGCCGAGCCAGTGGGAGCGTGGGGAGCGCCGCGTGCCCGCTCCTCCTGATCTCCGATTGTTGCCTGAGCCAAAATCTCTTTGTGTGAGCCCGATCCCCTGCCCTGCCAGGCAGTGAGGGTGGCATCTGGCATGGCCAGGGATGCGATGGTGCTGGTGCCAGCCGTGCTCTGGGATGTGGCATCACCTGCTGACACCAATTCACTGATTTAAAAGCAGTTTTCAGAAGGAGGAGCGGAGGAATGAGAAAGGAGCGGGATTTGGAGCTGTGGGGTGGGGGTGGAAATGCCCCCAGAGCTGCGATGAGCAATGCCCAAGCAGTGCTAGTGGGTCCTGATGGGAGAGACCTGTGAGCCGGTGACAGTCCTGCCCTGGTGCACACAGACCTGTGTCCCCCTGAGAAATGTCCCTTGGCTGCATGTTGAAACTCGGAGTTCGGGTTATGCCTTGATGCGTGACTGTGCCTGGAGGGGTCCCTGCATGGACGGGGGTTCTGTGCCTGCACCTCTCACGGGCTGAGGGGAGCCTTGTGCTCGGCTGCACATCCAGGACTCCTTGGGGTAAAACTCCTGAGTTTTCCACATCTGTCTGATGTGGGATGGGATTTCAGGAGTTTAGCAAGGAGCACATGCAGGCACTTGTGCTTCTGTGGGGCGGCAGGGACCGATCGATAAACCAAAGCTGATGCTGGTGGGGAAGGAGGCAGGATCTTGTGCGGAGCTGGGAAATACTTGATTTGGGGTTATTTTTGTATTGCAGCCTTTAAGAAGGGAAGAAGAGAGCCTTAAAGTAACCCTTCGTGCCTCTGCTGGGAATTCAGTGCCTGTTCCTTCCTGTGAGGGCCTGTGCCCATGCCAGGGCTGTGGCAGTGGCCACTGTCTGGGTGTGACAGCCGTGGTTTAGGCTCCCTGTCCCTGGGGGCATGTAGGGCTCCCACCAAAGCTCGGGAGCTTGAGCCTTCTTCAGCCAGGAATGGGGTGGGTTTGTGATTCTGTACAACATGGAAAAAGCTGCAGCAAGACCACAAGGGAATTCTGCTCCATGGGTTCCTCTGGTAACACACGTGTTTATGCTAAATAAATGCATAAAAGTAGGAGGGAATTCCCTCGTGTATTAAGGAAGTAACTGTTCTTTAGTGCCTGGATTTAGCAGTAGGAGCTGGAGGTCGTTCCTCGGCATGGGAAGCAGGAGAGCAGCTGCAGCAGGTCACATCCATGGGAGATGCAAGTGCTCCAATGGGTGATTGGAGCTGAGAGCTCCCTGCAGAGCCAGAGCTGCTGCTGGTTCTGTTTTTTTAGCAGAACTGTTGGTGTTTTCCTTTGACTTGGCCTTTGGTGGTGGCTGGTGTTGGGTCTCGTGCAGCCTGGGGTGAGAGTGCTGTGCTGCAAGCAGCACTGGCGTGCAGTACTCCGGACGTTGACCTCAGTCCGTGCTGGGTTTAACGCTCTTCCAGGTGGCGAAAACTGGACTTTTGCTGTTGTCCATGTAAAGAAACGTGAGATGTGATGGCTCTTCATCGGGAGGTGCAGCCTGGCCGGTACCTGTGATGGGTGATGGATGCCGTGCTTGGCGCTGCCGAAGCTCCGGCACCGCTGGCTGCCCTCGGAGCGACGGCGTCCACTTGTCCAAACAAAGTGCGCGTGAGGAACACGGGACGGTCAACAGGAAAACGGTGCAATTTTAGAAAGGGTGGACTACAGGATGGGCAAGATGGATTAATTTTCTTCAGCATCTGAGTAGCTGTTTTCCTCTTGCTCCTTGTGGATGCCTCATGCCTGGAAGTGTTCTAGGCCAGGTCGGATGGGGCTTGGAGGAACCTGGTCTAGTAGAAGGTGTCCCTGCCCATGGCAGAGGGCCAGAATGAGATGATCTCTAAGGTCCCTTCCAACCCAAACTATTCTGGGATCCTCTTCTGGATTTCTCTTTCTGGGTTCAGCAAACACCAAAGAGAGGAAGAGAAGGCAGGAACTTCGCCCCAAGCCTAGATCTGACAGAGGTGGCTGGTGGCTGTGCTGGCACTGACAGACCTTTTTGGGGTGGTGCACAGCACGGGCTGGAGCCAGAGACTCTCTCTGCTCTGAGCTTGCTTTGCCATTGCCTTTTCAGAGATGGAACCCCAGGTTCCTGCTGGGCTTCTCCTCGGACATGGGAGGCTGCTGATGTGTGCTCCTGGCACAGTGGGATGGTCCTGCCCTCTCTGTTGTTCCTCTGGGGTCAGAGCAGCTGCAGAAATGCAGATGGGGGAGGCAAGGACGGATCAGGGTCCTCACCTTCCTGCCCTTTGTTTCTGTTCCTCTCTCTTTCCATCTCTCCTTCCCCCCAGACATCTGCTCTGCAGCTGCAGCCCGAGCAGTGGGACGTGTAACCCCCGAGCTGCCGCAGCGCTCCTGCTCCCGAGTGCTCTGGAGCTGCTGGGAGGAGGTGTCCTGTAGTCCGAAGGTGCTACAGGACTCTGAGGAGCTGCCTGGGAGAGCAGGAATCTGTGATATGCTGTAGGATATTCCTGTAGCCATCACAGCAGTGCCAGGGGATGCTGACTTGGTCTCTGCCCCGCCACCGTGTCCTGCTTTAATGTCCATCGGATGGCATGTCCCAGAGCCCTCTGGTCCTTCCCTCCTGGTGCAGCCTGTGCCCCTGAGCTGTCCCCTGTTCAGCCCTGCCCTGTGGGGTCTGTGAAGATGTTTTGGTGTGAAGAAAGGCCTTGGGTTAGTGGTGGCCTTGGCAGTGCTGGACTTGATGATCTGAGACGGCTTTCCCAGGTTAAACCATTAAATAATTCCATGACCCTAAGCGTCATTTTTTTTGTGGCTAATGTGTCTGCTTCAGTGCTTCCTTCTCATCTTTATTATAGCACTGGCTGCAAACCTGAATTTAGGTTGTTCTGAGTGATGTTTGTGGAAGCAGAGGTGTTCCCTGCCCAGACTGGGCCCAGCTCCCCTCCCAGGTGCCAGCCTGCGAGGGCAGGAGCTGCTTTTGGCTGGGCAGGTGCTGCAGCATCACCTCGGTTTTCTGGCAGCCGCCTTCCTGCCTTGTGCAGCACAAAGCCCTGCACATTGCGGATGCAAAGGGCTGGTTGAGCTTTTAGCCCAGAATAAACCAGACCTGAGGCTGCTGTTGGGCTCGTTTGAGGGAAGGAAATGAGAGCTGCCATATCTAGCTGATAAGGGTGGTCACACACAGCCCTGGAGCCCAGCCGAGGGATGAGCGGGGCAGAGATAAGGCGGGGGAGTGCTCTGGGGGGCTGTGATGGTGCTGCTGGGGAAGTCCCTGTTGTAGGCGCATGGATTATGATCCAGATCTGATCCAGGCACCCAACAGCTACAGTCTCCCTGCCCCATGGTGGCCAGAGGGGTTCCTGTCTGGGTTGTACCAGCCGCTGCTTGCAGGCACCATGCAGTAATTCCCATGCAACCTCTAGGATCATTTTTACCCCTGGATATCCCTCGTGTTCTGCGCCACACACCAGCTGTCTGGGACAGGAGTGGGGTGGCAGAGGGCTCTGGTGCCATCCGCCCTGCCAGGTGCCATCCCCAAGGAGTGATGCCCTTGGAGCAGACATTTCAGAGCTGGAGGTGATGGAGACATTTGAGCAATTCCTGGTTGGTGACATAGCAAGGAGCAGTTCCCAAAACTTATGAGACCTATTTACTGTGTGAAAGTTAATTATGGAAACGCAGCATGTCTGGGAGAACATCCAACAGAATTCCTCACTCCTGTCCATGTGCCCTGTCCGTGTCCGTGCTGGCAGCTCCAAAATCTCTGCGCTTTGCTGAGTGGAGCTGGGAGCTGGAAGCAGGAGGTGCCCGTGGCTGTGTGGAGCTCCGTGTGCCTCCTGCCCCACGAGCCCAACGGGGTGGGCAGTGAGTCCCAGCTGTGCCCAGTGCCAGGAGGGTGGCACAGGGTCATTCTCCAAAGGCCACCGGGAGGGTCTGGGATTGGCCTTTGGCTGCTGTGCGAGCGATGCCCTGTTCAGGAAGGCAGCTCTGATTTCTCCAGGCACAGTCAGTCCCTCTGTCCCCGGCCATGCTGGACCTGCTACCTTCGGCATGAGTAGGATACACCTTTCCCGTGGGACACCTGCTTCAGCTCCTCGTGTTCTCAAGCACTGAAGGCAGATCCTGCTGATTCAAGAGAGGTGTTGGGACTTTCTGTCATTCCTGTAAAAAGCAGGCAAGAAACTTCTGCTTACAGCCGGGAAGTCCCTGTTGTAGGCAGTTTTACTTTCAGGCAGGATGGAAAGAAATCACACCAAAAAGAAAGGAAAAAGAGCAATTTTCTCCCCTTGGTGCTGAGGTTGAAGCTTCCCCCGCAGTGCCAGGCAGCTGCTTCCAGCTTTCCATGAGGTAACATGCGAGCGATTTTGTGGCGGGGTTTTCTCCTCACACACTAATTGGCTGTGTGGGACGTTTTATGGGGATTTGGAACCTTGCTGTGGGAAGCTGAGAGCCTGGCCTGGGATTTCTTAGTTTTGGTTGTTAAAGTGAAAGTGCAGAGCTAGGGTTCTGGGAAGTGGCTTTCCTGTCTGTAATTCTGCTGGCCTCCAGTGTTCCAGGTTGCTCAATTTAGAGCTCTTATGGAATGTCCCGGGCTTTTCCCTGTCCATGCCTGTTCCAGGCCAGGGTGGGGTGGATGGAGCACTAAAAGCACTTGAGAGGGAGCTGTCAGGCTCCAGACACCCCACAGCCAGGAGCCTTTCCTGCTGGAGCCACCAGTGGGTTGCACCAGGGAAATGCCACAGTGCAGTGACTGCAGGAGGGGGATTGGGGAATTCTGTCCTTTTTTTTTCCACTTCAGTGTTGGTTTTCATCCTTTTGTTCTGGCACAATGCAAGCCTCTTCTCTTCCTTAGTTTTTGATTTCCACCTCTTGCTGGGGATGTTTGGGGTCAGGGTTCCCTAGCTGGGGGGGACCAGGCTGGGGGATGCTGGACCCACTCGGGGCATTTCTGGTGGACCATGGTGGCACTTGGGTTACAGTCTCTGCCCCTTGCGGGGTGCAGGGGATGGGAGAGCAGCTGTGGATGCCTTTTCCTTGGGAAACACTGTCCAGCCTCAACAGCTGCTACACAAGGGCAGAGGCTTTGCTGGGGCGAGGGGATTTTGTGGTGGCTCATAGGATTGTGCACTGTTGGGAGCTTTTTCCACTGAGGATATTGGTGCTGGTTCCTGAGGGCTCATCTCCCAGGGAGAACTTCCTCTGGAGCATGAAACATAATGGGGCTGCTGGTCTACCTTCCCTGCCTGCACTCAGGAAGCTGGTGGGATTTATCCCCTTGTTTCTCAGGGATGCATGGACTCTGCTGGTGCCCTGTGCCTGCTCCTCCTGCTGTGCAGCTGGAGTGGGATGATTTCTGCACCATTTAAACCACAGGTCTCAAAGATACTGAGTTGCTATAAGCTCCTGGAAATTGTTTTATGACCAGTGGAGGCAAAGAGACCCTCTTTGTGCCCTGCTGAGGGTGGGTGAAGTGTTTGATGAGCCTATATTAGACATCAGAGAATCCTGGTGTCTGGAGACTTTGGAAACCCATCTATGTTGCTGCTGCCTGGGGCTCAGGCTGAGCTGGTGGAGCGTGGAGGGTCTCCGAGCAGCAATCTCTGGGCTCAGGCTGGATTCCCTGGAGGCTGCAGCCAGGGATGTGTGCTGGGCTCAGGTCCCATCACCCTGCCCTGCCTGTGAGGCTCCTGAGAGGTGACAGGGAGGGCTGGGAACACGGCTGGAATGGGTGACCCTGTGCCCAGTGTCCGGCCATGCCCCACGCCAGGAGTGTTTGCCTGCCCGGCCTTTCCTGCACTTCCCTGGGAAAGCACGTCCATGGGAAGGGCGGGAAGAGGAGGAAGCTGGCTGCTGACTCCCTCTGGGACAGGACACTTGGAAACCTTTTCTGTGACAGCACTTCTGCATGAGGAGGGCTCAGCCTGGGCTGGTCAAAGCCCCCCCTGCTCTAGGGAGCTTCTCCCTGTTTGAGGGGCTCTGGGAGGATGCAGGACTCGCCACAGCAGGCAGAGCCTGGGACCCGGCTCCCAAAGAGGTGAGGAGAGGTGGAGGTCCGGGGCCCTGGCCCCCCGCCAGCCCCTGCGGGGGGGAGACGTTGGAGGGAAGGAAATGTCGTGCTCTGACTCCGCATTTCCACCAGGATGGTGGGTGGCCGAGCCCAGTCCTGCACAGAGCATCCTGCTGCAGCGTTCGGCCCTGGCTGCTCCCGGCTGCTCCCAGCCTGGCGAGGTGTCACCGGGCTCGGCGTGGCCCCAGTGGGTGCCCGGCCATGCTTTGGTACCAGCTGAGCCCTGCTGCGGGCAGGGGTAAGCTCAGCCGTGGCCCTGCTCCTGCTTCCCTCCGCCAGACCCATCCCTGGGGCAGGATCCATGGCACAGGTGGGAAGTTGGTGTTTTTGCTCGTGGCTGGGGGCACACGGAGCTGCAGTCGCTGGCTGGGATTGGCCCCATGGAATTTCCATCGGGAACGAAGGGGGAGCAGAGTCAAGCAGGAACTGGCAGGTCTGTTGGCAGGGGCTGTGGGAAATGCCTGTCCCTGGGTTCTGCCCACCCCAGCAGTGTGGGAGGGATCTGCTTCCAGAGCTGGCACGGCCAAAGAGTGTTCCCAGGGACCACCAGTCTTGGTGCCCTCCTGCTGGACAGATGCAGCCATAGGGTGCTCTCCCCATGGGGTGTTGGGTTCTTGGGGAGGGATGTGGTGCTCCTCATGGACCAGCTGACCCGGGATAGCTCCAGGGTTGAGTTCTCCACTGGGATTGCTGGGTCTGAGCCCTGTTGGGGGCAGGAGGGGTCAGCCCTGGGTTTTGGCAGGATTCATGGCACAGCTAATGACAGCTGTGAGGTTTGGACCCAGATCTGGATGCTCATTCCAAAACTTCTTCCCAAAACTTGCCAAGTATTTGGGTCCGGGGTTTTGACTTAGTCCTGTCCTGAACTGAGCTGCTTATTTGGAGCTTTTTTTTTTCACTGCTGTGAGTTTGGAATTGGGAATGCAAACTGTAGCCAGAGCTCTGGGCCGAGGCAATGGGCGGATGGGGATGGAATCAGGGTATTCCAGTGCTGGGTGGGTCTGGTCTCAGCCCACTCTGTGCTGGGTGGTGTCTCCAGGAGGGACAGACCAGACCCTGAGGCTGCCAAGGCATTTTCTACCCTTGAGGTCAAATGTTGTCACCCTCAGCAGCAGAAATGTCATCAGGCCAATGGGTGCTGACACTTGGCAATGACTTGCTGTGGCTGCGGGAGCTCTGGGCTGTTTTCCCTCAATTTCTGTAAACTGGAGGAATTTCCAAGGCTGCTGAATGGGCTCATCTGGGTGATGGCGGATCCCTGTATGAGGGGTGGGAACCAGCTGGGTGAGGGGTGAAGAGCCCCACGAGGGATTTGGTGCCCACTGAGATGAACACCAGCTTGAAAGAAGAGGTGGGGAGGGCTGCGTGGTGGGAGGGAGGTGGGGAGGAGGGGCTCCTTTGGCAGCCTTTTCTCAGGGATGTTTGCAGAAGTGATCAGCCTTGAGCTTTGATGAGCTCTGAACTCATGATTACAAAGAAAGGTCTTCCTCTTCTGCCTGGCCAAGAACTGTGTTTGGTTTGGTGGGTTCAGAAACAAAACATTTCATCAGAAAGTTAAAACTGTGTCTTGTGGCCCTGCCATTCAGGTGGCATCACTGTCACCTCCTGCTCTTTGCCCAGTACTGACAGAGAGCTGCAGCTGAGCTGTGTCTGCCCAGGACCCCGCTGCTGGTGGGACCCCTGGCTCTGCAGCCACGCATCTCCTCTGCTCTGTGCACGTGGAACGTGGGCTTGGTGTCAGGGCTCTGGGGGGAGTGGGCTGCATTCTCGGGGTGTTGCTGCTGTTGGCAGGATGCTCAGGCTGGTTCTTTGCTTTCTTCCAGAAATCGAAGCCAAGAAAGCGTGCGAGTGGCTACGGGCAGCGGGATTCCCCCAGTATGCCCAGCTGTACGAAGGTGAGAGCTGCCTCCTGCCCCTGACCTGCTCCGTACCTGCTCAGAGCCTGTATCTCATCCAGATTCCAAGGGGGGCTGCAGGGACAGCGCCCACAGCTCCAGGGAGAGGAGGGGACAGAGGGAGTTGTTCACTGATTATATGATTGTGTGTAACACTTTGAGCCCTTGGTCATGGCCTGGAGAACCAGCCAGTTAACTTCCCTGCATTCCTGAACTTTTCCCCTTCAGGCAGGGCTCTGAGGAATCCTGGGGCGGCTGTTTTGGCCAAGGGCAGCCAGGCTTTGGAGAGCCATCAGCTCTGAAGAGGTTCAGGGAGTGTTTGCCGTGGGTGGGAGCATAGGGCCAGCCAGTGTGGGTAACATGTAGAGCGAGCATGTTCTCCCTCCTTCTGTCCCCTCCCCACTCCCACAACCCCAGCCCTGCTCCAGCCTGTCCTTCCTGAGCGCTCAGTGAGCCCTGCCTGGAGCAGACCGTGTCCCTGTGCCTCCCTGGGCACGGGGCATGGGCATTCCCCGGCCAGTGCTCCTACTCCCAGCTCATGTGCCAGGCACCCAGGGCGGTGGCAGGGTGGCCGTGGCGGTGGCTCTTGCCTCAGGCTCAGCTGCGTTTACTTGGAAGCCGTGGTGGGATCCTGCTCCTGACTGGGGCCGGTGCAAGGGGCGGCTGCAGCCCCGTCTGGCTGGACAATAGCGGGAAGCGGGGCTCCGGTGGCTGCAGCCATGGCCATTGTTCAGCCGAGCTCTTCCCCCGCCCCTCGCAGCACCAGC
The DNA here is from genome assembly GCA_013398955.1 of Callaeas wilsoni. NCBI lineage: Eukaryota > Metazoa > Chordata > Aves > Passeriformes > Callaeidae > Callaeas > Callaeas wilsoni. Next base: position 26,227 of record VWPU01013764.1, read on the forward strand.
CCCCCGGCGCTGGCTGTATGAGCAGCCTGTTTGCTGCCGGTGCCTATTTTGGGGGACAGGCCCCACGTGCAAGGACAAGGCTGGGTTCCTGCTGGTACACCCAGCCCCAGGTGCTGGCCCCAGACAGTGCTCACAGCTGGGCAGGGAGGAGCAGAGCTGGTGCTGGAGTCCGTGAATGAACCAACCATTTTCCAGCCTCTGTCCACAGAACTTCCCGCATCCTCCGAGTGTTTCCCTCCGTTTCCCTTCCCGTGGTGATCACACTACACGGCTTCTTGAACAGATGGATCGAGACCCTTGGGGCTGAGGGTCCAGGTCCCACATGGACGATCCCAGCACAGCTGTGTCAGAATGCACAGGGATGAGCAGGGAACTGAATGGAGGCCCTCGGGCACCTTATCACCCTCACCTAACGTACCTGGAAAGAGCCGTGCCTAGGGACCCTGGGCATGCACCACCTCCAGGCCTTCTCCAGCCACTTGGGTTTCTCCTCGTCTTCCCATGCCCACTGCTGCCCTTTGCCCCTGATGGAGTAGCTGGCTTGAGATCTGCCATTGATACCACTTGCCTCCCCAGAGTCATCATTCCCTGTTGACATCAGTGCTGTGAAGAAGGACCACAGCTTCCTGGACCAGGATTCCCTCAAATCCCTGTGCAGGTAATGCTCCCTTGCCCCCCTACGCATGGAATCAGCATGGGGACGTGCCACAAACGAGCAGCTGCCCAGGCTGATGGGGCAGTGGGCACTGCAGAGTGCCCAGAGGCATGGTAGGCTCAGTGGGGTGCGTGATGGGGTGGTGGGCTCAGTGGGGTGCCTGCCTCACACTTTGGCTGGGCTCAGAGCCAGCCCCAGCACTGTCACTCCCTCTGCAGTGAGAACTCAGTTGTTCAGATCAGGGAACATTGCTGGTGTTGGGTGGTTCCAGGGAAACAACAGGTTTTTATGCTCTGTGTGACGCTGGTCATCCCAGTACCAGGCAATGCAGCCTGGCCGTGCATTTCCACCTGGGCACAGCGCTGCTGCAGCTGCAGCTTTGGGAGCTGCCCGGGAGTGGTGTGCAGGGAGCAGCGTGTGGGGGGCTCAGGCAGCGCTGGCAGAGCTGGCACCCAAAGCGGGGCACTGCCCGGATGGTCTGTCTGGATGGGCCATGTGTCACTCGGTGCCGCGGGTGACTCAGCTCTGCCTTGGCTCTCGGGACGCATCATCACACCCGTGTCCCTGCGCTGGCTCCGCGCTGTCCCTCCCACCCAGAACAGAGAGAACAGGGTCTGTTTCTTATTTGTTTTCCCAGCAGAGAGGCTGCTGTGCTGGGCAGGAGAGGATCCCCGCGCTGTTTCCTGGGTGCTGTGAGGCAGGAGGTGATGGGAGGTCTCTGCCTGTCCCTCCCTCTCTGAGCTTTCAGGTCCTTTAGCCATTCCCTGTCTGGGGCGCAGGAGCTTCTGAGGTGATTTTGCTTTGATAGCCTGGAGCAGGCCACCCCTGCCCACTTGCAGAACCAGTGGCCCCAGCAGCTGGCATGGGCATGGCCTGGCTTGGGCTACCATCTGCTGGCATTGTCCCCTTGTTAGTCAGGTGTCCCTCTGACCTGTGGAGCCACAGCAGCGGGTGACAGGTGACAGGCACAGCCAAAGCTCTAAGGCAGGAAAACTAAAAGAAGCCAAAGCCATCCCCGTGACCGCAGCAGGGCTGGGACAGGGACTGGGACCTGGGTAAAGCTGCTCTGTTTCTTGCAGAAGGCTGATGACCCTGAACACTTGTGCCTCCATGAAGCTGGATGTTCACTTTCAGCGTAAACAGGTAAGTCCTGGATGCTTGGGGCAGGTGAGGGGCTGAGGGTTGCAGGGGATCCTGTGCTCGGTGGTGGGGCAGTGTCCTGGTGAGCTCTGGGACTGCCCTGGGCACAGAGTGGCTCCTGGAGGCCTCTGCTGCCGAAGGGGTCCCGAAATGGTTTAAGGGGGTGAACACGCTGCTCTCCTCCCCACCTGGGGCCGTGCTGGTGGCTGTGCCCCTCTGAGGTGGGGCAATGTGCTGACCCTCCTTGGCTCCAGCTGATTGATCATCCTCTGTTCTCAACTGTCCACAGAATGAAGACTCTGAGGAGGAAGAGACGTGTGCCATCAGCAACCGGTGGACCTTCCAGAGGGACAGCAAAAGGTGGTCCCGGGTGGGGTCCGCCGATGTCCTGTCCCAGGGCTCGGAGGCCCTGAGCTGCACCATGCACCCGGTGTCCAGCCGCGAGAGCGTCCTCACGGACCTCAGCACCAACCCCGAGGCCGTGTCCCTGCACAGCACGGGCAGCGTGGGCAGTGTGGGTGGCACGGGCAGCACGCTGGGCACTGCGGCCGTGCCATCCGAGCTCCCGTCCCCGCTCCGTGCCACTGCCAACGCCTCGAGCTGCAGCCAGAGCGAGGGTTCTGCGCCGGAGCAGCCCTTGGGCCAGGGAGAGGGGTCTAAGGAGAAGCTGAAGAAGCGACGGTCTCGCAGCTTCCTGAAGCGGATCGAGTCCCTGCGGAGGAAGGACAAGGAGAAACCCAGCCCAGACAGGAGGGTGGCTCCACGCAGCAGCGCCACTCTCCCACCGGGATGGGACTCTCTGAAGAGTAGTGGGGACTTTGCAGCCACCAGGACCAACTCCTATAAAAGAGGGATGCCTGCCTCTTTCCACAGCAAAAAACACTTCTTCTCGGTGTCATACAGGACTAACCGCCTGCTCGGCCCCGGGGGCACCAAGGGGAGCTCTGACCCCAAACGCAGTGGAGTCTACCTGGAGGACTACGACACAGCCGCTGCCACCGGCGATGCCTGGGCTGCTGCCGAGTGCCAGCGCCGGGCTCACCACGGCGACTGCCTGGTCTATATCCCCTGTGACCACAAGCCCGGCACCTTCCCCAAATCCCTCTCCATCGAGAGCTTGTGTCCCCTGGGCGGCAGCTCGCTGACCCACTGGAACGCAGTGAGCGCGGCCGTGGGGCTGGGCGAGGGCGGCAGCAGCAGCAGCGTGGAGGGCTCGTCCTCCCCGAGGGGCTTTGCCCTCCGGCGCAGGGGCTCCTGCAGCTCCCTGGGCAGCCGCGTCAGCGTCTACGACAACGTGCCGGAGTTCGGCAGCAGCGAGGATTTCTGCAAGGACGGGGAGGTCACCTACGAGAACCTCGACGACATCCTGCAGCACGTGTGGGGGCTGCAGCAGAAGGTGGAGCTCTGGTGTAAAGCTGTCTTCCCTGGCCTGGATGGGGAGGAAGGGGGCGAGGAAGAGGAGGATGAGGAGTCGGACTCTGGAGGGGAACCCTCCAACCTGCATTTTGAAGAACAGTCCATGTCAGATGTTGGCACCTCTGCCAGTGACTTTGATAGCACTGGGAACTCCCTCAACGAGGCTGAAGAAATCGAGACACGGGAGCGCCGGGATTCGGGCGTGGGAGCATCACTCACGAGACCCTGCAGGTATCACAGAATCACGAGGTGGTTTGGGTGGGAAGGGACCGTAGAGACCATCTTGTTCCACCCCACCTGCTATGGACAGGGACGCTTTCCACTAGCTCCAAGCCCCGTCCAGCCTGGGCGTGAACACTCCCAGGGACGGGCTGCTGCAGCAGGGAGGGGTGCACAGCCCATGGGTCTGGGGAGCAGCGCCGGATCCCGTCCTCGGGGGGCTGGATGATCGTCCCTTCCCGGGAGGCAGAAGCAGGCGGAGGGAGGGGGGTGCTGAAGGAGCCGCACGGTGCGGGGAGAGGAGCGCGGTGCGGGGAGAGGAGCGCAGCGCGGGGCGCTGGTGCGCTCTGGTGGCCGCAGGACACCACTGCCACCGCTGCCAGCACTGCACTGCCACCGCTGCCGGCCCTGTCTGCCTGCACAGACCCGTGATTAAAAGGTTTTTCATTAGGTAATAACAAGAGTAAACGCAGGAGGCACGTGCCTCCCCTGTGCCAGTATTGCCTGGGGCTTTCCCCAGGAGAGCTACGGCTGGTGCCGAATTCTGTGGCTTTCCTCACCCACTTCGGCTGGTGCTGGAAGGTGATGTGGCAGTAACCATGAAGGAGTCGAGAGCAGTGGGGGTTTCCTTAGCTGGGAATATCCCGTGTGTCCCCAGAAAGCTGCGTTGGCACAGCTTCCAGAACTCGCACCGGCCCAGCCTGAACTCGGCGTCGCTGGAGATCAACCGCCAGTCATCGGCCCAGCTCAACCTCCTCCAGAAGTGCTCCCTGCTCCGGCTCACCGCCATCATGGAGAAGTACTCCGTGCCCCACAAGCAGGCCTGGACGTGGTGAGCTGGGGCGAGGGGGACCAGGGTGGGGCCCACAGGCTGCAGCTCGCGGTGTGCCCCGCGCCTGGGGCAGCTTCGGGGTGTGGAGGGGGAAAAGCCAAACCAGGGGCTGTCTGCTCTGGCAGGTGTGAGCCAGAGCTGAGCCCCAGGCTCCTGGCATCATCCTGGCATCCAGGGGGGCTCCTGGCAACCTCTGCTGCTGAGGGGGCTGCAGGCGTTCATGGGGCACTAAAAGTGCTGCAGCAACATAAGAGAGTGGGACAGTGGTTTCTTTTCATAGCCAAGTATCAAAGCATTTTGGCTTAATAAAAGGTGCTGCCATTCCTGCTGGGAAGCTGCCTTGCTTGTATTCCAAATATTGCAGAAATAGATGTGTGTGTGTGTGTGTGTGTGTGTGTGTGTGTGTGTGTGTGTGTGTGCCCAGGGTCTTGTTCCTCCTCTGAGGGGGTGCTGAGGTCACTGATCATTGCACTGATGTCTCTCTGTCCCACTCTGCAGGACTGTCCCCAAGTTCATGAAGCGGAGTAAAGTCCCTGACTACAGGGACAAGATGGTTTTTGGGGTGCCGCCCATTGTCAACGTGCAGCGGACGGGTCAGCCCCTGCCCCAGAGCATCCAGCAGGCCATGCGCTACTTGCGCAGCCAGTGCCTGGACCAGGTGAGGCTGTGGCTGCTGGGCAGCAGCACTGAGATTTGGGTAAGAAAAGTAACTTTGGGTGTCCTTTTGTTTGCCTCGTAGCACGTGCTGAAGTGGGAGGGTGGGATTGTCTGTGGGAACCCAGCAGCATCCCCTTGGCCATCCCTCACTCAGTGTCTCCTCTGGGTTCAGGGATGATCCCTTTGGGGAGGGAGTGTCTTTGCCTGTCCCACAGGTGCCCACCCAAGCCGGTGCCCACTCACCCCCTGCTCTGCCCTGGCAGGTTGGCATTTTCCGCAAGTCCGGGGTGAAGTCCCGGATCCAGGCGCTCCGGCACATGAACGAGACCAGCCCCGACAATGTCAACTACTCGGGGCAGTCAGCGTACGACGTGGCCGACCTGCTGAAGCAGTACTTCCGCGACCTGCCCGAGCCCATCTTCACCAGCAAGCTGACCGACACCTTCCTGCAGATCTACCAGTGTAAGGGCTGGGCTGGGGGCAGCTTAGGGTCCTCGGGGAGGAGGGGTCCCTCTGTTCTTTGGACGGAGGTGGTGGGAGCGGGCGGGTGGTGGCCGTGGGGCCACCCCGGTGACGCTGCGCCGTGCCCGCAGTTGTGTCCAAGGAGCAGCGGCTGCAGGCAGTGCAGGCTGCCATCATCCTCATGCCGGACGAGAACCGGGAGGTGCTGCAGACCCTGCTCTACTTCCTGAGCGACATCGCCTCGGCCGAGGAGAACCAGATGACGGCTGGGAACCTGGCTGTGTGCCTGGCCCCCTCCATCTTCCACCTCAACGTGTCCAAGAAGGAAAGCACATCACCCAGGTAAGGGCTGGCTGAGCCCCAGCTCCCCATTGCCCCTTCCCTGCCTGCTATGGGAGGGGGCCAGCATGGAATGATGAGACACAGGGGGCTGTTGGCTCTGCTTTGTGACACAAATGAGAGCCGTGGGGGTCTAGAGGTGCCCACCGGTGCCAGCACTACCTGATCCCCCACAGGGCCATGCACAAGAGGGGCACCATGGGGAAGCCAGACCAGAAGGACCTCAATGAGAACATGGCCGCGACACAGGGGCTCTCCCACATGATCACCGACTGCAAGAAGCTCTTCCAGGTGGGTGGCAATGGTGTCCCAGCTCAGCGCTGCCCACAGCAGGTGCTTGTCCTGGGGCAAGCTGAGGGCACCCATCCCTCAGTGTGACAGCAGCCACCAGCCAATCACCCTGGGGTCAAGCCCAGCTGCATGTCCTGGGGCAGGAGATGGTGCAGGCTGTATGTCCATCCTCCCCACTCCCTGAGGAATGAGTTATGGTTCTCTATCTGTCCAGGACCACTCACAAAGTCCTCACAGGATCTCTCTGCCTCGCTGAACACTCGTGTGCTTTTGGCTTGCAGGTCTCCCATGACATCTTGCTGCAGCTGAGCAGCTCCTATATGGCCGCAGACGCTTATCCCCACCCTCTGGCTGACTTGGTGTGCCAGGGGGAGAGCAAGGATTTACACTCCTACTTCGAGCAGAGTGTCCAGAACCTGCTCAAAGAGTCGTCAGAGAAATTCAAGGGGTGGCTGAACACGCCGGGGCCCCTGAACACAGAGCTGTCCTGCAAAAAGGTAAACGCCACTGTGTGGAGGGTCTTGAGAACATGCAGGGAAATGTCTATGGGGTGACCTCTCCAGCAGCCAGAGCAGATCCCACCCCATCCCTCAGTAGCCATCAGATGGGACTGTGCTGCTCTATGGAAGTGGGAGCCGTCAGTGAAGCCGCTCAGGAGTTAGCACTGGGGCTCCTGCGGGACAGTCCGTGTGACCCTCGCCTCGTCTCCTCAGGTTGGGGATGGGCACCCTCTGCGCCTGTGGAAGGTCTCCACGGATGTTGAGGCCCCTCCCGCCACGGTGCTGCACCGGGTGCTGCGGGAGCGTCACCTGTGGGACGAGGACCTGCTGCAGAGCAGGGTGGTGGAGGCGCTGGACAAGGAGATGGAGGTGTACCACTACGTGACGGACAGCATGGCCCCGCACCCGCGCAGGGACTGCATGGTGCTCCGGTGAGGGCGGCCTGGACCCGCGGGGGGTTTGGGCTCAGTTTGGTGCATCCCCTCTGCTCCAGCCCCGTCTCCTTCCCGGGCTGTGTGGGCTCCCCCAGTGTCTGATCCCGCTGTGGACCCCGCGGTGGGCACGCGGTGACTCCTGCTCTGTCCGCAGGCGCTGGCGCACGGACCTGCCGCGGGGAGCCTGCCTGCTCAGCTCCCTCTCGGTGGAGCACGACAAGGTGCCCGCGGAGGGAGGCGTCAAGGCCATTGTGCTGACGTCCCAGTACCTCATCGAGCCCAGCGCCATGGGCCGCTCGCGAGTGACCCACATCTGCAGGGCTGACCTCAGGTAACGGGGCCCTCTGGGGAGGGGATGGAGCAGCAGGATGTGCTGCTCCGTGGTATTGCCAGGGTCTCTCCTGCCCTCTCACTCCCTCCTGCCTCTTCTCTTCTCCAGGGGCCGGTCTCCCGAGTGGTACAACAGGGTCTTTGGTCACCTCTGTGCCATGGAGCTGGCGAGGATCCGAGACTCTTTCCCAGTGCTGAGTCCCAATGGCCCAGAGACAAAGATCTGAGGCACCAGGAAGATGCTTTGTCCTGTCAGACGTGGACTTGCCAATGGATCTGGACTGGGGCTCTCAGCAGGAAGCACGGCGTGGCGCAGTGCCCGTGGACGGGGAGACAGAGGCACATATTTATAAACGTCCTTTCACCCCGGGCTGGGCACTCCCGTCCCATGGCCCAGGTGCTGTGGGGCAGGGTGGCCGCAGAGGGGAAGCTGTGGTGTCCCGCAGGAGGAGCGGGGAAGCAGAGGGAAGGAGTGGCCATGGGGTGACCCCTGGATGCAGCCCGTGGCAGGAGCTGGGGCCCCCCACACAAGCCAGGAGCAACGGCAGGGGTGAAGGAGCATGGAGTGAGGCGGGAGGAGCGAGTGGGGGAAACGGGGCCGTGTCCGCAGGTCGCAGTGCGGGGTCGGGAAGTGGAGGGTGGGCAGCGAGGGGGAGGTTGTGTGTGTGGTGTCACCCGGTGGGGACAGCCAGGGAGTCACTGTGTGGTAGTGGAAGAGACTGCTGTTCTGGGACGAAGGGGCTGCCTATAGACACATAGGTACAGCTCAAGTGCCAGCCCCTGCTGAGGGGCAGATGGAACCTGTTGCAGCACTGGTGCTGAATTCATGGAAGAAGCAGCCCTTTACTCTCGTGCCTTGCTCTTCCTTGGCTAAAAGCCCTCTCTCTGCACCGGGTGTCACTGGGAGGAGGGGTAGATGGACCACGTTCCAAGCCAAGGCCATCCCTCAACCAGCCGGCAGTTATTTGCATGGGGCAGGACATTGCTGGTGCCCCAGAGCAGCTGTGCCTGAGTGGGAAGGGGCAATACCTGGAAAGAGGCATCGAGGTGCAGAGAGGCTCCCCAGACCAGCTCCCCCTTTGTGCTGCCCTCAGTGCTGAGGGCCGTACCTGGAGAGGGAGGAGGGATGGCAGGAGGGACAGTTGTTTGGGATTCGCCCCTTTTGGGCAGCTACACATGGCCCATGCCTGCCTACGCCCTGCAGAGACATCCGTTCCCCTTTCCACCCCTTCCTTCCCTTCATGAAGGAACTGTTCAGCACCCAGGAGATGACCTGGTTTCTCCATTGAGGCAGGGACCCAAATTCCAGACGTCGTTCCAATGGAAGGCAACACGACCCATGAGCTGGGGACCCCCAGTGTCAGTTTGGCCATAACTGTCTGTCTGCCTTTTGGTAAAAAGAAAAGCACAAATCAGCCTATAGTCTGTGTTTTTATATATATGTATTTTATATATATATATATAAAAATATAACTAACATGTGGGAGAGTGAATTTTCTCCTGATATTTTTTTAAAGTGTTTCTTTTTTTCTATCTATAAATACTTGTACAGGTGGAATATTAATATATAACTCTGGTGGCAGAGCGCAGTACCAGGTGATGCTCACTTAGAGCTGGTATTTTGTATTTAAGGGACTTTCGTTTTGTATCATATGAAACTGCAGCAGTTGTTTGACTTGGATTGGGGCTGCTCTTCCCATCCGTGCAATTAATAAAGTACTAACAAGACCTACTGGCTGGTGAGGAAACTTCCATGCTCAGGGCTTCTCCAGCACTGGAGCAGCCCAGTGCTGAGCAATGTGCGGCCTTGGGGCTGCCCCTGCGTGGGTGAAGAGACTCAAACCCAGCATTTTCCACATCCAGCTGTGCTTCGGGGCCTTGCCAGGGTTTGGGGTTCTCCTGGCATTGCCACTGACAGCAGGGAGAGCACCTTGAGCAGGAAGATGAGCATTCCAGCATCAGGGATGCCGATGGAGAAGAACCACGCTGTGCTGGTGAATTCCCTGGAGCAGACACCTCTCTCCGCTGTTCTGGAAGCAGTGATGGGAATGGGGTGGAACATGCAGGAGTAGATGAAGATGATGGTGATGAAGGCTGCAGGATTAAAGACTAGAGAGGAAGAAAGCCCTTCTGAGCTTGGCTGAAGTGTGAGATTGGCAGCAGCGGGACTGCTCTGGCCTTTAGCACTCATGGGGGCAGGGACATCGGGGCAGCCCCGGCTCATCCCAAATCCACCCGTGACCCGGGCTCTGGCACTAGGATGGAGAGGGTACCCTCCCCAGCCTGGGATGGAGGGTGAGCTGGCATCTCATCTTCCAGGGCCCCAGCAGGATGGCAGCGCTCCACGGACCCACGCAGGCATCCCACTGATGGAGGGGTGCGAGCTCTCAGGGACCCCCACTCCCACAGGGAACCCTGTCCTGCCTCACATCGTCCCTACCCCGGGTCCCAAGGCTGCAGTGCATTGAATGAAGAGGTTCCCCACCCCTCTCCGTGATGCTGTGCTGGGTGCAGTGCAGGCACTAAATAACACCCCAAAACCTCTGCAAAGCTGGCTGGAGCCATCCCAGGGCTTTTGGGCTCACCCCCGCCATGCTCCCAAATCTGCCTCTGCTCAGCACTGTCATCTGATCAGTCCAAGAGTGTTTTCCTCCAACCTCTGCCTTGCAGAAACTAACATTTAAAATCAATTTCTTATTGAAATCCTCCAAGTTTCATTAACAAAGATTTATGTTTTTTCCCTGCACATTATTACAGATTAATCTTTTCAAGCCTTATAAAAGCCAATCCCTACAACTTAGCAAACCTCTGCATTGGGAAATGATTGTGGAGCAGCAATGCCAAGCTCAGTTTGGCTTAATTAGAGATAAAAGGAGAGAAAATCATTCCTTATTAGCCAGTCAGGTAGAAGCTGTACTGTATTTAGAGTGCAAACAGCCCAGTTACGGGGAGGAACATGAACAGTTGTCTTTCATTACAGGTACTTGAAAATGTGCATCTGTGGAAAATAAACTATGATTCTCTCCTTCCAAAGAGAAGCTGCAGCCAGCCCAGCTGGCTGTGTGGGCCATCCCCAGCTCAGGAGTGATGCTTGTCCAGCCTGACCATTTGCCCGTCCCTGGGATCCTTGTGCTGTTATCTCAGCCCTGGCAGAAGGATCTCTAAAGGCATTGCTCGACCACAGCTCCCAGTGCACAGGTAGCACTTGGCTGCTGCAGTCTACCTGGCCCCCACCACCTACACAACACCTACCTGGCCCCCACCACCTACCCAGCGTGCACCTTCACAAATACACCTCACTCTGTATCACATCTGTGCCAGGACAGGCCCCCCCGGCTCTGCAACTTCTCTGCCTTCACGGGCAGAATGTTCTCCTTGCCCTCAATCAGCCCCAGCCAGGAGACACACTCTTGTCCCAGGGTGCTGGGGGGCTTCCAGTGGGCTGGCATAACCTTCTCAGGGGCTAGGAGTGAACTGGTTTCTCTTCCTGCACTCAGATCAGGCTTTTAACCCCAGGCAGCAGCTCACCACCACAGCCACTCACTCCCACCACCCCCCATGTGGGGATGAGAATGGGAAAGAAAAGGGAAACTTTGTGGGTTTAGATGAGAACAGCTTAGCAATTAATACAAAATATGATTATAACGCTAATGAAGAGAGAGAAATAAAACCCAGGAGAAACAAGTGATGCCCAGTACAATCACCCACCCCCTGCTGTCACAGCGTCTTTACACTCTGGTTGTATTTCTCAACATGAGCTTTGTTATTGGTCCAAGAATTTCCCACCCTTTGGCAGCAGTCCTTGTCCAGCTCCTGGGATTGCATCTCCTCCCAAGCCCGGGATGATGTAGGGCTGTCGGACACCTCCCCACACGGGTTCAGCCTCTGGGCCGTGCTGCCCAGCAAATGTTACAATACAGACCCCGAGGGGCTCGGGGAAGGCTTGTGCAACCTCATGGCACAGAGTTCTATCCCAGAATTTCAAAGGTGTGACCTCCGTGGCAAAGCTCCGCAGTCGTGTCCCAGGCAGCCCCCGCTCCAGCACAGCTGAGCAGGCACCTTCCCACCAGGATAACACTGAGTTTGAGCAAACCAACCCCGCTTTTCCTTTTGCTTTGTTTGCTGCTGGGATGATCTCTCAGTTCTCACTCTGGCCTGGCTTCCCTGGTGCTTTTTCCCCCCTCTCTGGATGAAGACCACGCCGCCTGCCCAGCCTGCCAGTCAGACAAGCAGGCACTCTGATTTCAGCATCCCTGCAGAACAGACATTGTCTGGTCATGGACAAGATGGGAATTCAGGCATCCTCATTGCCTGACCCCACTGAGAGAGATTTGGGATAAAACCATTCATTTTTACCTCAAAGAAAGGGCTGTGAACCCGTGCAGTGCTCCCAGCCCTGCCAGCACTGCATTGGCACCCTGACGGACACGGCTCCTCTTGGGATCACACACCCAACTTGGAGAAGGGCCTGCCATGCGTCCTGTGGGATGGTCAGTGATCCCAGCAGGAATCCCGAGGGATCAGCCCACTCCAGAACACAGATTATCCATCTGCAGCTCCCGGCCTGAGGCACCTCATTGGGCTCTGCATTCCTTTTCTGTCCTAAGATGTAGGAGAAGATCCTTCAGGCAGAAAAGAGATGGAAGTGGGCAAATGGGAGATAACGCTGCTTTAACTGGGACTTTGAAAGTTAAAAAAGGAACACAAGCAGAGTCATGCTGAAAACACATTGCACAAATCTGACCAGATCCTGTAGGCAAGTGGAGTCAGACAGTCCTCATGGCAAGGGGAAGAGTGCTGGAAGAAGCAGGAGACCAAGACTTTCTTAGAAGCAGGGGTGGTTAAGTGGTGCAGCTACAAAACAGGATGGAAGGATATTTGGGTGAGGTGCTCAGAGGATGCTCCAGCTCTCCTTTTAGTCACAGTCAGCGTGTCAGTCTCATGGTTTTTAATGGGAATAATGACACCCTGCAGATCCCTCACCGTGGTTGCAAAGGTCAGGAGGGGATCCCATCCTCCCCCAGCTGGTCCATCCTCAGGGCACATGGCTGCTGCAGCCGCAGCTGGGCTGGCATCGAGGCGCTCCCAGGGCACATCCACGGTAACGACACACGTGATCCTGCTCCCAAGTGCAGTTCATTTTACAACATCCTGTTCCTGCTGGGGGCTGTGAGAGGCTTTCTAGGACAGGAACACGTCACATCACCTGCTGAAGTTGTGTGTGCTGTGGGACAGCTGGCAGGCGAGCGGCTCCTGCTGCCCTGGCCCTGCCCTGCCCTCGCTGCTCCCTCAGTGCCTCTACCCAAGGCAGTTCCACCGTGGGTGCTCTCCCAAAGGTGCTGCTGCCTCTGCAGTCCAGCCAGGAGCTGGTGGCATTTCATGTTTCTTCCCAAACGATCCAGGATTTTTACTGTCTATCATCAAACTCCTGTTTGTCACCCAGTGTGAGTTTATCACATTTGTTATTTTATCAATATAACAAAAAACCCCTAACCAAACAAAACCCACTCCAACAGCGTCACAATCTGCTTCCACCTGAGATATCTCCATAAAGCACAGCCCCTCCCTGGAAAACCTGCTTTTCCCAGAAGCTTCCCCAGCATCCCAGACCCAACTCCAGATGTAGAAGCAGCATTTGCAATAATAATCAAACCTTTAGCAAACATCATTAGAAACAACTTGCCAATGAGCAGAAATAATTGCAGGTAATTGCTCTATGGACAGCCAAGCAAGGAACACAGGAACACCATTTTCTCCACGTTAAACAGGGAAACACAAACAGGGAAAGAGAAGCACCAAAGGGCAAGAGTTGCTGTTTAAGGCTACAAAACGAGGAGAGACACCCACTCTGACCCCACACCACCTGCTGCTTGGCTGGCCTTGTGCAGGAGCCCGAACCCACAGCTCCAGGAGCTTTCGCATTCCCGAGGCCGCGATCCGGAGGCGAAGCTGGCTGCCTTTGCCTCATCATCCTGCCCCTGCTCCTGGTGTCCTGCCCGGAGCAGGACGTGGCACCCCAGTGCTCCCTGGTCCCTTGGCTGGGACTCGGGCATCCACACCAGAATGCTCTGAAACACCTCGGGAGACCTTTGGAGCACTCCTTCCCAGCAGAGGAGCAACCCAGGTGCTGATGTTTTATCGACCTAACCCAGGTGTTGGTACTTCACCCACAGCCCCCCAAATTGCTAAAGAAAGCCAGGAACTTTTCCGTTTCCTCACTGAACTCCCCCGTCCCTGCACATCCCTGTCCTCCCTCTGCCATGGCAGGATCTGCGGGTGGGCAGCGTCCTCTTGGGGGGAAAACCAGTCACAATAAACTGGTGGCAGTTTAGGGCGCCGCGGGGAGCGGATTATGCAAATGAGGACATCCGCTTTAATGGCATTCCAAGATTTTTAGTCAAATTTAATTACCTTCCTTCTTCCCCCTCTCTGTGCCCGTCCCTGATCAAATTAAAACAAACAACCCCCAGCAGAGTGTTTGTGACAGGAATCGTGTTGGAGACTAATTAAAACCTGACGATTGTCACCGCGATGAGCCTGGCAGCCGCCCGTGCCAGGCGGCGGGGGGGACGGGGCAGGCGGCACCGGGCCGGGGACAGGGCAGGCGGCACCGGGCCGGGGACAGGGCAGGTGGCATCGGGCCGGGGACAGGGCGGGTGGCACGGTACGCTCGGCACCGGCCGCTCCCCGCGGCAGCTCATTATCCGCACGCTCCCGATCCCGTGCCACGGCTCCTGCCCGTGCCACGGCTGCCGGGGAGGGACCTGCAGGGGGAACACGTGGGTCCCAATTACTTCTGCAATAATTTAATGTACTAATTAATAAACCCGTGTGGCACCTTCTCCGGGGTGCTGCGGAGGCGGAAAGGGTGAGGTCTGTGCTGGAGCTGCCGTCTGCCACGGAGCTGGGGAGGAGGCAGCTGGGCTGAGCACCCTGTCACACGTCTGTCCCCTTCGGAGAGATGGTCCTGGGTACGTGGGGGCTCAGGCTGGTCCTGGCAGCTCCTCCCAGCACAGCACAGCCCCTCCACCCCAGCCCAGTGTGGGCTCTGCGTTCCTGCCCTGCTTCCCCTGCCCAGCAAAGCTCCAGGTCTGACCTTGGTATGGAGAAACTGTGCTCTCGTCAGGATTCTGCCTTTTTCCCTGTGGTTTCCAGCGCCCATGTGCACCCAATCCCATTAAGATCGAGTCGGCTGCTCTGGTTCCCTGTCCCCCTGGCCACACAGGTCCAGCTAGGATGGGGAGGACGGATGGATGTTAGCAAGCACTGCTTGGCTGAGCAGTGGGGGGGAACAATCTCCCTGTGATGAACCAGCCGTGACCCACCCCCTCGCAGCCTCTTGTTATGGCATCGATGAAGTCACTAAATGATCCCTTGTTCATATTCCCGTAAATCAATAGGTCCTGGCGCTGTAACACGCTGGCTGGTTCCAGTATTTTAGCTGGGATAGTTCTCAAGGGGAGCTGGGCTCGTTAATTAAATCCATCTAATCAATCTGGCCTGGAATGGCACCGGTTATTTATTCATCAGAGGCCGCACCGTGCAGCCCAGACGATCTGAAAGGCAGTAAATAAACATGAAAATGAAAAGCTGAGGCAGCAGAGTTTGCCTTGGCCTGGGAGACTTCAGAGCTGGATCAGAGAATATGGGATCACATGTTTAATTTAACAAAATCCAATAAAAAGTGCGCCTGGATTGAACAGAATCCCTGGGATGGGGGAGCCGCCAGGGCTGACACGGGATGGGTCCCCAGGGGTCAGGGTGTGCTCAGGCCCTGCCCTCTCCGGACAGCCCATCCGTGTCCACACGGGAAGGGAGACCTCGGAGCCAAAGGAGCACCGGGCACAGGCCAGGCGTTCCCGAAGCAGCTTCCCATGGATTGTCCTGCTCGGCCGCCTCTGCTGCCGAGGAACTCCCAGCACTGTGGGGCTCACATGTTCCTGGGAAGTTAATTACAAAGAGAGCCTTCCAGGAACTAGGGAAGAGGAAAATTTGAGCTGATGGATGAGAAAACAAAGGAGGGCTATGTGTCACTTTTCAGCTCATGGTTTGCAGAATTCTTCCCTGCTCTAGTGTAAAATGCTGAGGGAGCCGAGCTGCCGGGAGTGGATGAGCTCCCTCCCATCCCGCCCAAGCCTGGTTTTGCCATTGTTGGAAACGAAAGTCATTTCAATAACGTTGTGAATGCGAAGACTTTCAAATCAGTGCGGAATAAAATATCACTGCTCTGAGTGGGGCATGTCTGAACCCTTGGTCCGTTGAGTTTGCTGTCTCTTGCAGCTTGAAGAGCTGATAAATCCCTTCTTCTGGCTTGGTTTTCACACCCAAGAACCTGGAATAACCTCCACGGTGTTGGGATTGCCCAGGAGCATTTCCAGAACAAAGGCAGAGGGTTCCTGAGGAGTGAGGGCAGGAACCCTCTGTCCAGCAGCCTCTGGGAGTTTTCACCAGCCCTGGAATGACGCTCCTGCTGCAGGCAGTGCCTGAGGGATTCGTGGGCTGATGGCACACCTAAATACTGAGGGTGGGGGTGGAAGTGCAGGTCAGGGACCCGCAGGGAGGACAGGAGGAAGATGAGGCATCACAGTCCATGTGCAAAGAGATGTTCTTGCACCTCTGCAGGGGCTGAGGAAGAGGCATCTGGAGTGGCTGGATGAGGAAGATGAGGAAAACCTGCCAGAACACAAGCATGGGAAGAAGGACTGGGGAAGAGTGTGGCAGAGACAGAGCAGAGACCAGCTCTGGCTGGGCCATGGTCGGGGTTTGAGGCTGAGCCCCCCATGCACAGGAATGTTCGGAGCTGGGGTTTGCTCCCAGTTGCTTTCCGCACCCCTGGGTGACTCTCAGAGGGAGGTGGCTCCCCTGAGACATGGAGAGCCTGGGGTAGAAGGAGGCCTCGGCACTCCCATGGGTGGTCTAAGCGAGAATCTGCAGGGAAGAAGGTGATTCAAGTATGAGTGGGTGCTGAGGCTGTCAGGGCGCAGGGAGGGGCACCGGATTAGCCTGTAAATCACAATAAATGAATATGCAAAGCTGGGGAGAAGGGTTTGTCCCACTGCTGCTCCCTCTCAATGTGAGAACTCTGACTCAGATGTCATCCCACCACAGAGTCATTTTCCCAAAGCCCCAGACACCTGAAACCTGGAAAACTTCTGCAAAGGGATGCCCTGCCCACATATTGTGAGAGCACTGCTACTGAGGAACAAGAACCCTTTGGGAACAGCTGCTGTGGAGGGGGACAACTCGAGAGAGCAGGAAGGCACCCTCAGCCTCCTCCTCCTCTTGCTCCCTGGGATGCATTGGGCTGGCAGAGCTCGCAGCCCTCCCTCCCCATTCATCCAGCACCGCAGCATCGCCCCCAGCCCCAGCCGTGGGCAGGGTGGGGACAGGTCCCTGCAGGGCCAGGGCAGGGCTCTGGGATCCCCGAGGGGGCCTTTGCCGGGGAGGGCAGAGGCCAGACCTGCCTGAGCCCCTCAGCAGTTCCTGCGTCCCCCGGGGCTGGGCTGGTTCCTGTGGTACCTGCGGTTTTCCCCTCCTGCTTTCCTGGGAGCTTTTGATGGAGCTCTAATAACAGGAACACAAACTAGTAACTGGTTTCAGTCATGAAGAAAGAAGCAGGATTTGCATCCAGGTTTGGTCTAATCCAGTGTTTTTCTGAGCTGGTTTCTCCCCCTGTGTCCCAGACTGCCGGTGATTCACCACGATCTCATTACTTCTGAGTTAACACAACGCACTTGGCTGCTGGTAGATGGTTTATTAATTCTGGACTCATTCCAGAGAAGATGTGTCCTATCTAAAGACAAAATGCTTTCATCATGTGTCCCAAGATTCTGGCCAACCCATTTGGTCTCCAAGCTTGCCTGGGGTGAGGACAAGAGCACGACGAACAAGAAATACAATCTTTCAGACAGTTTTTCCTCCGAGGATCAGAAAGCCCAGACGTTCCTGCCCGAAGGGTGCCCTGGGCAGGGGATGGGGAGGAGACAGCTCTTCGGTGTCCCTGTAACACAGCAAAGCACAGGAGCTGTGTCCTGTTACTGCGATGAACAGCTCGTTCCCCAGTGCAGCGTGTTCCTGAAATCCCTGAATGGAAAATCCATAGGCCTGGAAATGAATGCATTTGTTCTCTTGCTGTCTCCATTGTTAGCTGGAGGAACAGCTAACAGAGTGTGTCTTCTCTGGGGGCTGCAGCGGGAAGACAGATGGTGAGAGTGACTCCAGCTGTCAGTCCCTGGAGAAGTGTGGAGGAATCAGTGTCTGACATCAGATTTAGCTCTGCTCCCTCCTCGAGTCACCACCGTCCCCGGCTCTGAAAGACGTGTGTGCTTCTGAGACAGTTAAATTAAACCTCACCCAACCGAGGGGCACGTGCTCAGCTCCTCAGAAATGTCAGCTAGCAGCTCATCACCAGGAACCAATGGATGCGGGTTCACTCCCTGGAATCTGGGTGTCTGCCTCCTTCCCCTTTGCAGGGCAGAGTTACACTGGCCTGGGGGAGGATCAGCAGCCAAACCAAGCAGGCAGAAACGGGCACGAACAGCTTCTGGGAAAGGGGGAGCCTTTGGGGAGCATCCCCTTTCCAGGGCTGGCTCCAGAGCTGGGGACAAGCCAAAGGGAGCCCTGCTTAGGGGACAGCTGTGTTACCTGGTCAGGGGACACCTGAGAAGCAGAAACACTGGAGAGGAGAAGGAGGAAGAAGAGGAAGAGGAGGAGGGGGAAGAGGCAGACATTCCAGGAGAATCCCCATCTGTATGGAGAGGGAGTATGGTCCAGGGCTGTAACATGTCCCAGATGGGGTGGGAAGGGCTCAGCAGAGCATGAGTCACTGCAAGGGAGGGGAGAGCAGCTCTCTGATAAGAGGTGAAGCAACTTCCACGGCTACTTAATCTTCATTCCCTGACTCTGCCAGTGGAGCTTTGCACAAGGGTCCTTCGGGGGACCCCGGCATTCAACTCCCTACCCTGGCTACTTGCCAGTCCTTGTGACCCTCCTGGGCACGTGGCAGTGAGGTTCTGGTGCCCATAGAGAGTGTGGGGCAGGGAGAGTTGACAGCTGCCTGTAGCGTCAATCCAGATGAGGCTGCCTCCAGAGACTCCAGCAAGCTCCATTTCCAGCACAGATAGGACCCATCCCATCCCCATTGGCACGAGAAGCTTAAGTTAAGGGACACCTTCCACTATCCCAGGTTGCTCCAAGCCCTGTCCAACCTGGCCTTGGACACTTCCAGGNCTGGCACGAGAAGCTTAAATTAAGGGACACCTTACACTATCCCAGGTTGCTCCAAGCCCTGTCCAACCTGGCCTTGGACACTTCCAGGGATGGGGCAGCCACAGCTTATCTGGACAACGTGTGCCAGGGCCTCCCCACCCTCTGAATAGTCTCAGTCTTCTCTCTCAAGTATATATCCCCCAGTAGTTCAGCAGCTTCAGCATTTCCTTCCCATCCTTCTTCCCTCCCCGTGAATCTCACCTGTCTCAAACTGCTGCAGGTCTGTCCGTGTGTCTGGGAATGGTTCTCCGGTGGATGCAGACCCGTCTGTGGATGTGGGTGCGGGTCCGTGCGTGGGTTCGTCCGTGGCTGCGGGTCCGTCCGTGGGTGCGGGTCCGTCTGTGGGTTCGTCCGTGGGTGCGGGTCCGTCTGTGGGTGCGGCCGTGGGTGCGGGTCGGGCCGGGGGGGGGGGTGCGTCCGGGGGGGCGGGGCTGGGCGGGGGGGCGGGGCGGGGCGCGGGGGTGGGGCGGTCGGGGGGGGCGGGGCTGTGCGTGGGTGCGGGTCCGTCCGCGGGTGCGGATCTGTCCGCGGGTCTGTCCGTGGGTGCGGGTCTGTCCGTGGGTGCGGGTCTGTCCGTGAGTGCGGGTCTGTCCGTGGGTGCGGGTCTGTCCGTGGGTGCGGGTCCGTCCGTGGGTGCGGGTCCGTGCCCGGAGTCGCCGCGCGGGGGCAGGCGGAGACCGCGGGAGGAGCGTGGGGCCGGGCTATCGCTCCTACGGGAACATCTCCTGGATGGAGGCGAAGCCTGGAGCAGAGGGAACCCCGCGGGCTGTGCTGTCCTCAGTGGGGTCCGCGAGCTCTCCTGGAAGCGGTGGGATAACGAGCTCTGAATCCGAACCGATACAGGGCTAAAGGGAACGAATCCACCGGGAAATGGGCTCCCGACTGTGGGGACGAAGGGGTGAACTTGGACCGTGAGAGAACAGGGGAGGCACAGGCAGAGGATGAGCCCCACGAGGTGTGAGGGCACGAGTGAGTGCAGAGAGGGACCTGCACTGGGAGCAAGTCACCAAACTGCTCCCAGACTCTCAGTCTGAGCTGGGGGTTCTGTTTGTGTCTGTCCTGGAGCCAGAGCCAGGCCATGGGGGTGGATGTCCACACCTGCAGATCCCACAGGCAAACACTTCCAGAGTCACTCCCGGGGGTGCTGCCTGGGGCCAGCACCTGCTCCTGCCAAAAGCATCCTCTTCAGGGGCTGTTTTCTCTCATTTTGGATTTGTTCCCAGCCCCCTCCCTCCCTGTGGTGTGTCCCACTGGAGACACCCATGTGACAGCGGGATCCTCGTGCCGGGGTGTGGGGCTGGCATGGGCCTCATCTGCCACCAACATCCCCGCCTGGGCTGCCGCGGTTGCCGAGGCAATGGATGTGATGTGATAAACAGAGGGAAATGGGGATGACGCCAGCAGGGAAAGGGCAGAATGGATTTTATTTCACGTTTATTGAAGCACAAATTGCCATAAGAACCAACTTCCTCGGGAGCAAACAAGGGAAGCTGAGACCCTCTGGGCTGCATGGTCTTGGGCTCTGAAACAGCCTTTCAGCCAACATCCCTGACCCACTGCTTGAGCTGAGCTGCGGGTTTTCCATGGAATTGTCCGTTTACATTTTGATCTCGGAGTGTTTGGGAAGGATCTGCTGGCAAGCGTGAGGCTGGGATGGCCACAGCAGGGTGCTCTGCAGGGAGCTGCTCCCTTCTGCAGGATGCACCACTGGAGCAGCATGGGAGGTGGGGAAGGAGCCGGTGACCCTGAGGAGACAGGAGAGCTCTGCTGCCTCTGACCAAGCTGGGAGGAGGCTCCCAGCAGAGGTTATGACGGGTCTAACAGCAGATAAGGAATAAAAAAATCACAGATTTTGCATCTAAATTTGCACAAGCTCTGGTGATTGATGTATTTCCATCTCTTTCTCCCACCTTCCTGAGCTGCAAGTTGTAGAGTTGGAGAGACAAGGAAGACATGAGGGGCTGGAGCATGTCCAAGGAAGAGAACAGAGCTGGGGAAGGGTCTGGAGCACCAGGAGTGGCTGAGGCAGCTGGGGGGTGTTCAGAGAAAAAGAGGCTTGGGGGCACCTTCTTGCTCTGCACAACTCCTTGACACGAGGGTGCAGCCAGGTGGGGGTCAGGCTCTGCTCCCAAGGAACAGGGACAGGAGGAGAGGAAACGGCCTCAAGCTGTGCCAGGGGAGGTTCAGTTGGATATTAGGGATAATTTCTTCCCCAGAAGGGTGGTGAGGCACTGAGAGAGGCTCCCCAGGGCAGTGGTAGAGTCTCCATCCCTGGAGGGATTTAACAGATGTCCTCTGGAAGAGTTACAGCGAAGGAGTTTAGGGAAGATCAAGTACCTCGGGGATGAATTTCCATCTGTGGGTAACAGTACCCCCATGGGCCGGTGCTCTCCGTGCATCTGTGTGTGTCCCCAGCACAGCCCCCACCACACAGATGGCTCCTGGCCGGAGCAGGGATGAGCCGGCAGTGGTAACGTTATCCTTGCTGCAGATGGAATTGCATTTACTGATATTCAGACCCAGGAGGGCCCATGTTCAGCTCTCTGGTCTGATCTGCACGGAGGGAAGGGCTGCTCCGATTGGGAAGGCCAGTGGAAAAATGAGCCAAGGAATGCTGATCTGTACAAAGCCTTCCCAGGTACCCCACTCCATGTGGCTCCTGCTGTCCTGCTTCCAGGCCGTCCCACTGCGGGTGAAACGGAGAAACCCTTGTGGAATTTTAAAGTGTCTACAGGAAATACCTGAAGCTCTCTGCAGCAGGAAATGGAAGTGGAGGAGGTTGAGTGGCCGCGAGGGCCGGGACACTGGCCCAGAGCATCCTCAGTCTGCCGTGGCTGGGAGGGGAAAGGGTGGAGGGAAAGGGATTATCCACAGCTGGTGAAACAAAGGGAAAAAATTTCCTTTAAGAGAAGGGGAAAGATCCTCTGCACTCACTCACAGAATCCCTGGTTAGATAATCCCCTGAGGAGAGGGGAAATGTGCTGCTGGTGCTGATGGGGATCATTTATGGGTGAAATTATTGGTGATTTATGTTTCCACTCAGCTGGATGAGAGCAGAAATCCATGGAGAAATGGAGGCAGAGGCCAGGAGACTTGGTTGTGCACCTCTTCCCCATGCCCCACTTTGGAAAGCTCCATTCCCACCTCAGCTGCTCTCTCCCACCTGCTCCCTGTTCCTGCCATCCCAATGAGCTTGGAAGTGGCTCCAGCCTGCACAGAACGTATCCCACAAGCACTACCAGAATCCTGTCTCCAGAGATTTCCAGCTTTTCTGGCCACAAAACCCACCTGAGACCCTCTAGAGAGAACAGATAGGGGTGTCCTGACAAGTGCCTTGGGAGGAGGAGGAGAAGGAAGAGGAAGGGGAGGAGGAGGAGGAGGAGGATGAGGACACACATCTGCCGTGGGGAGCCTGCTGGGAGCTGAGCACCCCCTCGCCCTCTGGTCTCCTCATCAGCGATGAACACGTGCACCAAGGGCCACCGCAATGAAATATATATTTATAACAATCATCATTATTATTCTTTCATCAATTTTCTCTCCCGTGGATGGAGCCTGGCAGAGACTTCAGAGCAGGCAGAACTGCTAAAGCAGAAAGTAATGGTGCCCCCAGGACGAATAAACGGAGCACTTCAAACCAGCAGATGCTGCGGAAAGCCCCAGCGCAGGAAATATCTGCGGAATGAATCGGGAGCTTTATGGAGCTGGGGCTGAAGGGCTGCAGGAAAGTTCACCAGCCCAGGAGAGGAATGGGAACAGGGAGGACCAGGAGCTGGCACCTCCTAGTGTGGGGCTGGCACCCTGGGGAGTGGGGCTGGCACCTCAGGGTGTGGGTATCAGTATGGGATGGAATACCTTGATTATTTAGGGTCTGACAGGAAAGACAGACAGTTCCCTGCTCATGGGTGCCCCAAATCACCTGTGTAGGAACCAGCAGCTCAACGAAACCGCAGGAAAAGCTGAGGGGCCGCAGATGGGCAGAGGCTCAACTCTGAGGAAGGAGGGAGAGGCTCAACCCTGAGGAAGGAGGGAGAGGGCTCTGACAGGCACAGGAGCTGAGGAGCAATAACTGCAACAGCATCCTCGGGACAACGGGAGGCCCCTGCCCCTCCTCACATTTAGCAGCTCCACTGATACCCACACTCCCAGCTCTGTGTGTGCCTGGTTTGGGGAGCCCTGGGCAGCGCCTCAGGAGGTGGGACCCAAAGCACAGATGGCATCACTGACTGTGCACAGCCACTGCCGCCACTGCTGCCCGGTGCCAGGAAAAAGCCAATAAATCAAGAAAACGAGGTTCCTGTCCTGAAAAGCCTTCAGACTCCGGCAATCCAGCAACAGCTGGGACAAAGGCATTCCTGCATGTGCTGCTGAGGTTTGGCACGTGTCTCCTAGTTCCAGGTTGTTTTTTTTTTATAGTACGTCATAAAATAATGTTCTATATTCTATATATTTTTATGGGCAGCAGGAGAGCAGTAGAGGGCAGGGATGGCAGGAGGCTGGCCAGGAGGAGGGAGGCTGGGGGAAAGAGTCTCCAGAGGAGCACCAAGGTGGACAAGTACCCTGGAAGCAGGGGCTGGCCCGGGGCAGAGGCAGGGGAACAGCACCTGGGGGAGGGATGGGTCAGGTTCAGCAGGGCCAGAGCACAGCAGGGGGAGAGAGGGGTGGCTGGAGAGGGGGCATGGCCCCAGTCAGCTTTGCCCAGTGGGATGTGAGAGGAAATCCTGCACTGTGGGCTGGGGTGAGGCTGTCCCCTCCTGCAGCAAGAGTGAGGACATCGAGGGCTTTCTCATCCACGTGCTGGATGCTGCGTTGTTCACAGCCAGGAAAGCATAGAGGGATGGAAAGCTCTGACAAACCGCCCTCAGCCCAGCCCTCAGGTCCCTCCGAGATGCCCACAGGTGGGACTGCTGCTGCCCGGCTCCAGCAGTGAGGATGCACAGCATGGAGGAGATGGCACCATGGCACGGAGGAGATGGCACCATGGCATCAGGGTGATGGCACCATGGACAAGCCCTTGGCTTTAGCCTGAGGGCACAGAAGACTGACCTTTCCCAGAGAGCCACCCCTTGGTGGCTGCGGGAACACGAGCCGGTGACAGCAAGACCTGAAAATGAGTTTTCAGGAAGTAAAATATTTCTGGGCGTAGAAGAGCACAGGGTTTTGATGAGACAATCCAGAGTCAGGCCATATTTTCCCCACTTCGCCTCAGCATCCCCGGGCCATTTAACTGGTGGCCGTGTCCTGGGGCCTGCTCTGTCCCCACAGCCCCGTGCGCGCGGGTGCTGTGGGATTCATCTGCAGGGACGGGCAGGGCACGCTGCGGAGCCAGCCCCCAGCTGGCACCCAGCCCTTGGCTGCAGGATGGGCCTCATTTGATGCTTCATTTTTAAGATGTTCACGAACTTTACGGGCTCTTTCCTGGCCAAGAGTGGAAGCTCTCCCGTGGTCCCGGTGGTGTCTGTGGGAGTGCTGCCGGAGCGCGGCGTGCCGGGGCCTGCGCCGCCGTGGGTGGCAGGGCCGTGGCCCGGAGCCCACCCGCCCGTGCCAGGCGTGTTCCTGCAGCCCTTCCTGGGCCATCCCCACGGCAGCCCAGGTGATTCTTTCTCTTCGCTCCCTGCCCCTGGGGCGGCTCCAAGCCTTTGATTCCAAAGGCTTGTCAGGACACTTCGGCAGCTCCAGAAGGTGCATGTAAACACGGCGATTAAAAAACGTGGTTCCAGGGGCTGTGCTGAGGCTAAAAATGGCACTGAGGTAGCCCAGAGAGAGAGAGAGGGGTGCCACAATAACCAATCTACTTTTTTAGCCCCCAGGAGCTCACACCAGTGCGGATGGGGGCACAGCCGGGGATGTGGGAGGGGGCGAAGGCCGGGGGAGGACTCACCCCCAGAAAGCAGCAGGGAGGAGAACGTGTTGCTGTAAGGTCCAGGGAAGATCCTCTGACTGTTCAGGGAGGAAGGAAGAAGCAATTTTTAGATAACGTGACTGGACTGCCCTGACAACCACATTGTTTATTGGTGGAAAGTTGGAGGGTTTCAGAGGAAAAGTGTTATGAAGGTCATTTATTCTGTTCAGCTCTGCAGAGCAGCCGGGGCCTCACCATTCCTGGCCAGAGGTAGAACAGCTTGTGGATGTTTTCCCAGTAAAATACAGCTGGGCAAGGAAGGTCACTTCTTTCCTCCTTCCTTTACTGTTTCACGCCTTTCTCTCACCACATCACAACTGCCTTTTGCTGTGTCACATATTGACAGGTGCTAAAGTTGAGCCCCAACCAGGGGAGCTTGGCAGGGAAGGGAAAGCGGTTTTGGTTGTGCAGCTGAGCAGGGTCCAGCATGGAAGCAGCACCAGCCCCTTCTCTGCACAGCATCAGCTGCAGCTCCTGCCACAGGAATGCCCTGGTGCTTGGTCCCTTGGTGTTCTTGCAGCGGAGGGTCCCGCTGACACTGCTCAGCCAAGCGCTCATTAATACCCTCCTTGCTCTGGGTTTGGGGTGATCAGATCTTCAGAGCCCGCTCTGGCCCTTCCTCACCCTCAGTCCTCCCGCCCAGCCCCATGTCCCTTCCTGGGGCTGTATTCATCTTTGCACCTTTTTGGAGGAGCTGGAATGGGAGCAGGAGTGGTGGCTGGAGCAGGAGTGGTGGCTCTCGCTGTGCCAGGCACACGAGCTCTCTCCAAGCCAGCTGGAGGAGAAAGAGCTCTTCCTCTGAGCACTCAGGGTATCCCTCTCTGTTCCCCAAACAGACAGGCTGTGGCCAGCAGTTAATATCCCTCTGGCGCAGTGCCCTGCCCAGGCAGGGTGGCAGGCTCTTCTTTTAATAACTTATTTATCTTTCCTTATTGCAGGAATGATGACAGTTTTCATTATTAAGCTGCTAGGTAATAGTGTAGCCTTTGGTGGGAGCTGACTCATCATCCCCTCTTTGCTGACAGTCGGATTCGGCTCCCCAGGAGAGCTGTGACAGGAGCAGGACGAGCAGTGCCCATCACTGCAGCAGCTCCAGGCCCGGCGGGGCGGGCACAGTCACTGGGCACACACACTGGGCACATGTCCTGCGAGGCTCGGGCTCCCCAGGGATGCTCCCTGTCCCCCAGTGCTGTCCCCCTCTCTGCTGTCCTGCTGTCCCTGTGTTCCGGAGTGGCGCCTGCCCCGAGGAGCTGCTGCGTCCCTTGCCATGGCAGTGCCAGAGCAGGGACATTGGGGACATCGAGCACAGGGCAATGGGAAGCACAGGCAGCGCCATGACCCCAGCTCAGCCCCAGCCCCAGTGTCCATGCAGGGGTGGCAGGGACACGGAGAGAGCTCTCCAGCTCTGGCCTTGCCCTGAAAGCAGCGTCCTCCTCCCCAGCCCGAGGATTTGGAAATCACCAGCCCACAGTGGTTGTATGTGGGCATCATGGAGCTGGAGGGAAGCCATGGAACAGCTGGAGAGGCTCTCCCTGCCCTGCTCAGCCTGGTGCTCCTCTGGGCAGGGGGAGCTCCTGGGGCTGGTGGCACGGGGGGCTGGTGACAATTGTGGCAATGCCAACGGAAGGAGGGCAGAGCAGAAGGGACACCTGGGGCCCAGCCATGTGCCTGTGCCAGGGATGCAGCTCTGCCACCATCACTGGACTGCGCTGGCGGCGGCAGCAGTGATATATGAAATCAATTAAACATGACCCATTTTTAATTAGATGTACAAACACGCCTAAAGTTAAATGAGGGCTCTTTATAAAGAAAGAATGCAGTGCGGTACCACGTTAAATGAGAAACTCATGTACTTCCCAAGTGGGAGCTTCCCAGATTTACACGTGGAGCTGCCTTTGCAAAGCAGCCCTTCTCCTGCTGCTTGGCAGAGGCAGGTTCCAGCAGTACGAATATCTGGCTGTGGGGACAGGGACCCACAGTGCCACGGCCACTGGTGGGGCTGGCAGCTGGGAGGGAGCCTTATCCTGCACCTCCAGAAGCCCTAAAGCCACTGGATGGTCCCCGATGTGTGCCCAGCTCCCGTGCCAGCTGTGCTGGCAGCTTCTGCTGCCCCCTCCTCGCCCCCCCAGCTGGACTCCCCTGCTGGGCTCGTCCATCCCTTCCAGATGCACCTTGAATGCACACCTTGCTGCCCTTCCAGAGGGGAAGAAACCGGGGAAAAAAGTGAACCAGTTTCTAATTATGCCTTGTTTGCTTTCATTTAGAGCTAATTCAGCCCACACAAAAGTTACTCACCCTATTAAAAGAAATACATATTAAAAAACCCCCCACAGATGCCTGATTCATTTTAGACTGTAGAAATTAGGTTGTGGCTATTTCCACCTTTCCCTCTCTGGTTACAAACTATCTGCATTTCAAAACAAACCATCTTTTATTTGGACCAAAAGCTACCAGGGCTTTTCTCTCCAGCCCGGGTACTGAAGCAAGCGGCACAGCCTTGAACACTTCCAGGGAACTTCCACAGCTTCTCTGGGCACCCTGTGCCATGGCCTTACCACACAGGGAAGAATTCCCACCTGACCCTTCTCTTTGTTAGTAGGAAGCCGTTCCGTGTTCTGTCACTCCAGGCCCTTGTCCAACGGCCCTCTCCAGCTCTCCTGGAGCCCCTTTAGCCACTGTAAGGAGCTCTGAGGTCTCCCTGGAGCCTTCTCTTCTTGAGGTGAACACTCCCACCTCTCCCAGCCTGAGCTCTTCGCTGAAGCTCTGCCTGTGCTACTGAGGGCCAGGACTGGGGACACTGTGGATGTCCCCTTAGCCCTGCTGCCAGAGGCTGTGTGGGAGATGGACGGATGTGACTGCTCCCTCCTCTGCCCTGGGTTTTGGCATCCTGTGGGCATTTTGGCAGAATCATTGTGAATGAAAATGATTTGCCAAGACTATTCCCTCATCCCAGCTCCCTGCTGTGCACGTGGCTGGTGCAAGCCCTGGGCATCCAGCACCCTGAGGCACCGGGCACTGCCCCGCTCCCATCCCCAGCAGCTCCAGCGTCTTGTTCCTGGGGGATATCAGCCAGTGTTCCCCTCAAATAACATTCCAGAGATGTTTACAAGGTATGTACAGAAAATAAATACACAAAAAGAGAATTTAATAAAAATAATTAAGCTGAGAAGCTGTGGAACTCCTCGCCTGCCCTGCTGGCATTGCACGGTGCAAGGGGGGCTGCCCAGGGACCGGTATGGAGCAGCCCTGCACAGGTTTGGGAGAAGAATGGGGCTGCTTGCTTTTCCCATCCTCATGCTTCACGTTTGGAGCAGGGCATGGAGCTGGGAACAGCCATTCTCCCCGCAGTCAGGCTGCTGCAGGTCCCATCCTGCCCGGATCCCCCTCCCCAGCTCCCTGTGCCCCCCAGGATGCTGTGCTCAGAGCGGAGCGTGAGGCAGCTCGGAAGTGCTGTGCCAGAGGAGGAAAAAGCAGCCTATTAATTATCAGCAAATGTACCGTTAATGGGGCTTTTTCCCTTCCTAAACAATTCATCAAGATGATTTCATCGAAATTTAGCTGATGGGGCGCGAAACGCAGCTGCTCTGTCCTGCTCTGCGCTTTTTCTGTCCTGGCAGGAGCAGAACGCTGAGAGTGCAGCCTCGGGTTTGGGATTCACGGTGCTGCAGGATGGAGGCTCTGGGAGTGAGTCAGTGCCGCTGCCACTGCCAGAACTCAGAAGATAAAGGGGCTGTAAGTGAAGGAGTTCCACTGCACCAAGCTGACAGAGCGCTCACCCCTCTCTTTACACATTTACTCCTTTACTGCCTCAAGTTCATTTCAATATGGAGCAGAAATTCCTGTTGGGCCAGTTTGGGGACTGCAACAGAGCCAGGCAAAGGAGGAAGGCCAGGCTGGCTCTTGGGGATGCTGTCCTGGATATGTCCTGCTGCTATCCAGTTTGCCTGGATAACAGACTGAGCCCAGGAATGGCCTAGCTTCACAAAATACTTCAAAAAACAATAAGGTTGTTAAATTTTTAGTGGTTTTTAAAAGATTGCTCTTATATAGGAAGAGGGAAACCAGCTGTTTACAGCTTTAAAGGCTTGGCTTTTCCCTTAGAAATCACAGTGCTTTTGGAATTTAAAGATATAGTGAAAATCTAGAAAACTCTGCAATATTTCGAAGCGCTGCCTCCACCTGGGCTGAGGGCAGGCACTGTGCTCCGAGCAGCACAGCACCCAGAGAAGAGTGAGATGGAATGGGATGGAACAGAATGAAGTAGAATAGAGTAGAACAAAACAGAATAGAATAAGAATTAGAATAGAGTAAGGACAAGAATAAAAATAAGAATAGAGTAAGACTAAGAATAAGATTAAGAATAGAATAGGAATAAAATAGAATATTATATTTTCAGCTGGAAGGGACAGACAAAAATAATCTGTTCCAACCACCTGACTTTCAGGAATCGCCAGAAGCTGAAGCACATTAAGGGCACTCTCCAAATGCCTCTGACACCCTGACAGGCTTGGGACATTGACCCCCTCTCTGGGAAACCTGTTCCAGAGACGTGGGGTGGGAGCTGCAGCGATGGACAAACAGGATCCAGCTGCCAGAGGAGCAAATCCCGGAGCCTCACAACTTTCCCATCCAGCCATGAAACAATCTGCTGATTTTATTGAAACCAGATCGCCGGCTCCATCCCGCAGCCGCTGCTCCAGCGGGTTCGGCACGTCCAGCGGCCCCCGGGAGCTGCCCGCGCTGCGAGGGGAGCGGCGAGGGGGACACAGGAGAGGCCGGCTGGCCACGTTCCCACCACAGCCTTGCCCACACTCACAACATGGCCACATGTTTTTAGAAAGGTGGATCAGGCACTGCCAGGATCTGGAGGGGCTCCTTGGAACCCTCACGGTTCCCATGCAGTCCCAACCCACGTCCCGTGTGGAAGCCCAAGTTCATCCCAAAGGTCACGACTGAAACTGTTCCACAGTGAGTTCTGGAGTGAAAGCATACAAACCTGGGATCCCTTATCTTTGTGGTGGTGGCACAGGGAAATCGTGGCACTGGAGCATCCCTGGAGTGAGAGAGCGCAAGGACAAAACTGGATTTCTCCTGGAAATGCTGCAAAGCCTGGAGATTCCTGACCAGTGGAAATCAGCCTTGATGAGCCAAGCAGAGACAAGAGAGGTTCACGCAGGGGCCCAATGATGTCACCAGCTGGCAAGTGCTGCCACACGCTCGGTGCTAGGGCTGGAAAGTTTGAACAAAATCAGAGGATTTGTTCTCCGTTCACAAACCTGGATTTGGGACTGAGCCTCGAGGAGCTCAGGGAGGGTTCTGGGTGTCCAGGGGGCTGTGATGGGGTCCCCAAGGGAGCTCATCTGCCCCCAGAGATGGAGGGAGGTGGGCAACAGGATAAAACCCTCCAGCCTTGGCAGGCTGTCCTTTAACATAGCAGGAGATATGGATCGGGGGGATTGCAGTGGGTCCCTCTGAGTCACTGCTGAGGCATGGCGGGGGTCCCATGCCATTCCCGAGGGTCCCAGTGTGGATGCCATGGAGGGGCTGATGGAAGGGCTTCGTTTGCATCTGCAGTTCCTGGGAAGGGAAAGTGTCAGCATATGTGTTGCTAAGGAACTCAAGCAAGGTCCAACCTACCCAAAACCACCAGCACTTGGAAATGAGAGGCACGATCCCGCCTGGCACTGTCCCTCTGCCCCTGATGGGACAGTGACAGGCTTGAGGGGTGAGGGAGGGTGCCTGGGGCAGGACCCCAGCCCGCTCCCTGTCCCCCCTCCCTAGGAAAGCGTTCCTGCTCACCAGGCAGAGAGACAGTGGGTGCAGCCACCCAGATGTGCTTAGAGTCCCCCCAGGTATGCTTAGAGACACCCCAGGTGTGCTTAGAGACACCTCTGATGTTCTTAGAGACACCCTTGATGTGCTCACGGACCCCAGATCTGCTCACAGACCCCAGAGCTGCTCATGGGCCCCCAGATTTGCTCATAAACTCCAGATTTGCTCGCAGACCCCAGTTCTGCTCACAGACCCCAGATTAGCTCATGAGACCCCAGGTTTTCTCTCTTGGGTTCATTTCTCTCTCGGGTTCATTTCTCTCTCATCAGCAGCGTCAGGGCAGGGTGAGGGCCCCCCTCCATGGGACACAGGGATCACCTCTGTCTGTGCAAGGAATTCACCCAGGCGTGCTGCAATAACACTCCTCCCGGGATAAGGACTTAATCCTGGCGACCCCTTTCCATGCAGGAAAATATCCCGAATGTTTTAACAAGCAGAGTGTTATCCAGCTTCTCACCTCCCCTCTCGGCTCGGAGAAACCATTCCCAAATTACCACAGGGATGTAAGCGAAGCAATAACCAGGGATGACGGGCTCCTCTCTAGGACCACTTGGCTGCAGTCTGTCAAAGAGATATTTTGGGCACTTTTTTCCCCCGAAGCCTGAGTTTTTTTTTGAAACAGGGCAAATTAACAAACCCCGGAGCTGGCTGATTTCAGCGAAGTGTTTTGATGAATAATGTGCCATAATGGGTGCAAACAAGCTGGGGAGTTTATCTCATCCCACTGCACATCCCATTCCGTGTCGCATCCGCTCACTCCCAGCCCTCCTGCCCCGGCACTGATTGGAGAGTCTGTTCTCTTCCATCATCTGTTCCGGCTGCTCCAAAATGGAGTATTTTGAGGGCTCTAGAGAGAAGGGGGTTTTTGTCTGCCAGAAAGCCCCTCTGCCGAGAGGTGTCTACAGGAAGCTGAGCACAATCAACTTGCAAAGTTGGGAAATTTGCTCAAAATGCAAATCCTGTCCCTCTGGCTTGGATCCCAGCACAGCACAGGTCACGGAGGTGAGGAGTAAACATGGCCCCAGGTATTCACAGCTTCCCAAACCAAACACCTGAGCTGGTTTGGGAATAGGTCCATCATTTCCATTTCCGTACATATTTATTACACTCTGCTCTCCTCAGCACTGGGTAAAAAACAAGTGCAAATTGAGCCACTGATTGATTGATTTATCATTAAATTCATGTGCGCATTTACCTATTGGTTTCTATTTGTTTGTCTGGAAAAAACCCACAAGCCTTAAAAGCCAGATTTTCTCTGATGTCTAGAAAAAAGAACTACAAAAAAAGATGAGGGAAACCTGGAAGTCAGTTTGTGGGACTGGTTCCCACTCTTGAGCTGGGATGCTGAGAGCTCCTGAGGCATCATCCTGAGGATGCTCTGGGTAGGATCACAGGACCACAGAATCATTTAGGTTGGAAAAGGCCTCCAAGATCATTGAGTTGGTGGTGCCACATGTTCCTATTTATAAATTAATTAGCTCTCAAATGCACTTGTGGCTGTTGTGGGCTCCCTGGCTGGGATTTACTGCTTGGAGACCATGCAGCTGTGACCCTCAGCAGCACAGGGAGTGGCTGGACACGGGAACAGGCTCCCCAAGGAAATGGTCACAGCCCCAAGAGTTCACGAGCGTTTGGACAAGGCTCTCAGGCACACGGAAGGATTTGGGGGCTGTTCTGAGCAGGGCTGGGAGTTGGACTCAGTGATTCTTGTGGATCCTGAGTGATTTGCCCACAGGTGGGTCCAAGGGGTCACTCACAGCTCAAGTGGTGGCTGAGGGGTGAGGAGCTCTTCATCCCCATCTGGTTCTGAGCCACAGCAGTTCCTTTCTGTAATCCATGGACAAGACACCAGGAGCAGCAGCATTCCTGAAGGAGCACGAGGGGTTTATGTCGAGCCAGCACAAAGGCTGTTCTGCAGCACTGGGATGTTTAACCTTGGCCAGGAGGAACGGCTGTGCTATTGTACTGCACATAATTAATTGTTCTAACCCCAAGAGACCTGGCCAATGGCGGGCAGCTCCCAGCAAATTCCCAGATTTACACTGTCCCTCTCCTGTCCCAAATAACTGCATCCGTCAGGGACCAGTGTCCTGTGCCCTGCGGCTTCCCCCAGGGCACAGATCTGATCCCTTGCCCTGGGGGGTCCGATGGGGCAGTGGTGGGTGCCCAGGTGGGCAGCTCTGCCAGATGAGCGGGCAGCTGGTCCCAGTGTGCAGGACCACAGGAGCAGGAGCTGGCAGGGATGCGGCGCTTGCTGTGTCAGAGCCTCGCTCCCCTCTCCTGCCTCATTCACCACATTTCCTGTTGTGGGACAAATCTGCTTTTTGTGTAAATCTGTCAGCAGCTAGAAGTCAGTGAGTTTCCCTAAGTGAGTTTTTCGTGTATTTTTAATAAAGGTCACTCCGTGTTTACTGGCAAAGATGATCGATACCGGCTCATAATTCATGAAGGATCCCACTGGTCTGTAACGACCTGCGGTCGGAGCACACAGCGAGCCGTGTCCACGGCCTGTGCCAGCCCCCAGAGGGTCCAGCTGCCTTCTGCCCCTGCCCAGCCTGAGGGTCACTCCCCTTGGAGCCGTTTCCTCCTCGTGTCCTCAGGTGGGGCTGGCAGGAGCCCCCAGCTCAAGCTGTCCTGGCCAGGCACTGCTGCTCACCCCTTCCCCGCTGCAGCCGGAGGGAGAACCACCGGTTTCCATCCATCCCCTCGCCCCCAGGCTGGTCCCAGAGCTGAGGGATGAGCTCTGATGGGGCTGATGGGGCACGGCCAGCAGTGACACTCCCAAGGTGCCCGTGGGTGGACATGCTGAGCCCCTGGCAGTGGCTGCCCCGTGCTCTGACCCTGTGACATCCCCCCTGTGCTCAGAGCCAGCTGTGGCCGTGGCTGCAGAGAAGCTTGGGCTGGCTGTGATGAGGGAGAGCAGGAGGAGAGAGGGAACAGGAGACTAATGCCTTAACAAATTTGATTTCAGAGCAAACGAGCTGGCTGCTGTTGTGCAGCTCTGGTAACCTGGTTTTGTGTTGCTGGCTGCACTGGGAAGCACGGCTATTTTTAGGCTATTTTTAGGCTCTTAATGCCAGTGGAAGAAAAGAAAAAGAAGGGGAAAAAAAAGAAAAAAAGAAGACGAGAGTATAAACCCTGCGGTAAATAACTGGTTCTGGGTGGAATCGGGGTGAGCTCTGAAGGCACATCTGGAGCTGCTCTTCCCAGTGAAGCCCATCTGAGGTCCAAGCACCCCGGGCCTCAGGGTGGTGCCTCTCCCAGGGGAGGGATTGGGACAT
This sequence comes from Callaeas wilsoni, assembly GCA_013398955.1. Lineage (NCBI taxonomy): Eukaryota > Metazoa > Chordata > Aves > Passeriformes > Callaeidae > Callaeas > Callaeas wilsoni. The sequence goes on from VWPU01013764.1 coordinate 59,785, forward strand.
GCCTCAGGCTGGATGGGGACACACTGGAGTGCTAGGAAGGCTCCAGCCCAGGAGGGTCAGCAGAGCCTCAGGCTCAGGGATGGCCCAGAGGCTTGTTCTGCTGCAGAGCCACCACATCCTGCCCATCCTCTGCTGCCCTCCCAGTCCTGATCCTCACATTCCGCAGGTGGAGCCATCCATCCCCCCCTGCTCTGCCTGCAGCTCCCTGCCCACTCCCCAGTCACTGTTAACGCCTTTAGCTGGGGTCTGCTCCAAGCAGCTACTGAGTTCATTGCCCTGAACTTTGGAATCAAAAAGGAAGAGAAATTTTAGATAAATATTCCATCAATTTTTATTTGCACGGGATGGTGCAGGGATAAACCATCCCAGTGATGTCAGAGCTCTGAGGACTGGTGGGAGCTGAGGTCACAGAGCGAGCAGGAGCTGGCTGGAGTAACTGTCTGTGGGAAGGAGCTCGGCTGGTGATCCCGAACATCAGTTTGGAATAATCAGCTCACTTCCCAAAGCAAATTCCTGGGAAGTTTGCAATGGGGAGATGAATTAATAGCCCAGAACTTTGTGTCTGGCCAAGTATGTGGCTGTGTCTGAAGAAGAGGCCAGGCTCATGAGCAGCATTTGAGGATGGGCTTCCCAAGGAGCCCTCAGCTTGGCTGGAAACCCTTGGGGATGGATTTGGGATCTTCATGAGCCCTGTGGCCAGCTGAGGCTGCAGCATGGCTGGACGTGTCGTGTCCCCTGCTGGGACAGCGGCTGCTCTCAGCTCCTCAGGACCTTACAGGCTACTTCTATCCCTCTGGCTTTTATTCCAGTTGGATTATGGCAGAATGAACCTCAGTATGAACCTGGGAAAAGCTGCTGTACATGACCTTGGGCTGGGGTGGACTCCCACTCTCAGGGGCTGGGAAGCAAAGTCAGGCAGGCACTGCAGAAACAGACAATTTCTGATCAAATATTCAGCCTGATCTGTCTTTGAACCTGCTGCTAATCCCTCCTTGGCCACGGCTGGGATTGCATTTCCCAAATACCAGTGCAAGGATATATTTGCACAGCATAAACCTGTTCTGTATCAACATTTTCCCCTTTACACTTTGGTCCCATTTCCCAGGTCTTGAAGCTCACCCTGGGAAGGGTTTGTCACCTGGTCTGTGCGTCCCTGTCACTGGCCAGCAGCCTCCCAGCCTTCCAGCTCCCCAGTGGGACCCTTTCCCTCCCCAACCTCCTCCTCTGAGCGAAAGACTTCTACAACAGCACGCCCAGCATTTTTACAGTTCTGTCTCATGCTGATTTTTCCACTCCTCTCAGCCCAGGTCCATGGGATATCACTTCCCCTTTTCCACTGGGCTGGGAGTCACCAGCTGCTTTCAGTGACATCGGTGACAAAGCCACTTCAGTCCTCTCTGCCCCACTCCTGCTTGTGTGTCCCAAACCTGCTTTCACTGATTAGGAGGGAAAAATAACAATCATTAAAATTGTTTCTTTATCAATATCTCTCTTCTGCCCTTCTCATCTGCTGTTGCTCCATCCCATTACTTTGCTCTGTGAAGGTCCCTCCTTCCTTCTCCCCTCTCACAGGCTCCTCTTCCCACAGTGGAGCCACAGAGGACACGGGATTGTCCCGGCTTCCAAGCACTGTCACCAAATCCAGGTGGCAGGAGGGGTGGGCAGTCTGGCACGACAGGGACAGAGCCCTCCGGGGAGCTTTGCCAAGTGTTGGCGCTGGCAAGAACGTCCTGGAAAGATGGGATGGAAGGATGGCAACACAAGGGACAAGGAAAGGATGGACAGCTGTGGACTGAGACCTGGAAAATCTTCTCAAAATGGGAAGAGGCAAATTCCCAACCCAGGGTCTTCCACAGTGCTCAGAGACACCCCAGGGCTGGTGCTGCTGGGACCTGTGCTGGTTCCAGAGGACACCGTCCTGTATCTGTTCCCTGGAGAGGGACACTCACCCAGGTGACTGTGTTACAGAACAATAGCAATAACAACAGGAATAATAAAACTGAGCTTCCCTAATCTACAGCAAACGACTGGGGGACCCGGGGTGAGTTAATGAAATCTGCGGCTCAGCAAGTCCCGCCCCACAGCCGGGGTCATCCATCACCACACGCCCTGGGATTGCCCTTTTCGACAGCTGCAGTTTATTTTTAATTATTGATACTATCTCATAATGTCCCAGTAAATGTGTGGAAGTGCGTTTTGTGGTAACACTGAGGTCCCTGCACAAATGCTGGCAAGCTTTTGTGGGGAGCAGAGGCTCAAGGGTGCAGAGGGAAGGGAAAGCTGTGCCTGACCCCCCGAGTCCCAAACTCTGTGACAGGGCTGGGCTGAACTGAGAGGCAGCTGCCCTTATTTCCCTCTGCAGTATTGAGCAGGTCTTTCACGACCAAACTACTCTCCCACCAGGCACAAATTGCCTTTGTCCCCGCTCCAGCCTGCTCTCCGCATCCTCCTCCTGCCCGCGCCGTGCCCAGGGTGCCCCCGACCTGCCGCATCCCCCTCTCCCTCCCCGCTTCCCCAGCCAGAGGTATTTTGCAAACACAAATGCATTAACAAGCTGGCGAGAGCCCCCATGAATATTTCATGTTTAACATGCCCTCGTTTCCTCCCGGTTAATGGATCTCTCCCATTATGCCTCCTCCTGTCTGAGCAGGATACCTTTTCAGTGGAACATAAAAGCTGCTCCCCGGTGAGGTGGAGAGGAAACCACTCCGCTCTGGGATTCAGCCGCCCGAGAAGCAGAGGGTCCAGTGCCTGCCCTGGTGTGCTTGGAACATTGGGCTTCCCTTACCAGCTCCTATTTCCCTCCCTCAGCCCATTTCCCCTCCTTTTTTTTCCTTTCTCACTGAATTTTCTGGCCTTAGTGTCCCAAACGCCTTTTGCTCCCGGAGCTTTCCGCGCTGGGATGCTTCAGGCAGAGCAGAGGGACTTGGTCAGAGCTGCTGCTGCTGGGAAAAGCTCGAGCTTAGGGAATCAAAAAAAGAAAAAGGAATTGATCCAGGTTTAATGAAATGTTACATTTTACTCGCAGGGAAACGTTTGGTTTGTTCTGAAGTGCTGGTTTTTAAAAAGTAGGATTGAAGGGTGTTTTTAAAAAGTAACTGGTTTTGGAGAGCAAAATCAACACATTCCATTGTTGAAATGTCAAAGGGAGGTTCTTAATCTGGGAAAAAGAAAATTTAATTTCAAGATCTCAGTGTGACTGAAATGAAGGTGGAAAAGGCAGAATTGGATAGCTGGCCAAGGAAACTTGTACACAACAGGATGATTTCCCATTGTGGAGGCTCCAATGGCAGCTCCAGTGCTGTGAGACCTCCCGATGCCAGGGGAGCCCTTAGCTCTGCCCAGGCACAGTGCTCTGCCCACAGCCCAGGATGGGAGCAGCCCTCCTGCACCCCGGTGCTGGCAGGGCCGGGATGGGCCAGCGGAGCAATCAGCTCTTCGCTTTGATACAATTAGAAATTCCATGGAGCAGGAATGAAAACGAAGCCTGGGCCAAGAGCTGCTCCTGCCAAGGCGCCCTGGCAGGGCTCTGGCTCCAATCGGGTGCTGGGGTGGTGGGTGCTGGTAGACCCCACTAAAGTGTGCACACGGCGGGAGGGCCACGGACACCCTGTGCCACCGGCACTGCAAAGGACCATGCCAGGGCTCAGCCACAACATCCTGGCACCAGGAGCCGGTAGTGCCGCGGATCCTGAGCTCAGCTCCAACACCGGGAGCAGCTGTGCTGGGCACGGGATCATGTTCTCCCATTTCACTAGCACCGAGGGATTCTCATCATTGGATGCCAATGGTGTCACCCTTTCCCAGCCTCATTCCTGGCATCACCCATTCCCAGCCCAAAATAAGCTACTTTTCCGTATGAGGTGATCTGGAGCATCTCCCAGCTGGGAGTACGGAGGAGCGGTGGGAGGGTTGTTCCCAAAACTTTGGGTAGTGGGGAGGGAAGGGCCTTTCCTGTCTCACTCCATTGCCAGTCGCCTCCTGACTCCTCAGCCAGACTTGAGGTCCCCTCTGTGCCCCCTCTCCTCCTCCCCGGTTCCCTCCATGCCCGCTCCCCGCCTCCAGACCCTTTTTCCTTTTACATGCAGGATTTTAATCTAATTTTCTCAATGCAAATCCTAACAGGGAAAAGCCTTGAAATCGAATCTCCAGAAGTCTCCTTTCACAGTTCAGAGATCTGATTAAATTGCAAGCTTGGTTAATATTTGGTGCGACGGTGGGGAGCAAGCGGTGGGAGGAGAGGGGAGCGGAGTGAGTGGATCTGTCGGAGGGGCCGGGGCCTTTTCAAATAATCTGTTTACCCCTGCAGCTAAGGAGCCCATTAGCAAGTGTTCTCCGTTCTAATTTCCCGTCGTGCCGTGTCCCGCAGACCTCACTGTGTTTATTTGGAGAAGCAGAACAAAATTGTTTGTATAATTAGATCTGCTACAAGGGCTGCCCTTGAAGGGTCCCCAGCAGGAAGCTTTCGATTGCAAAGGGTCCCCGCTGCCGTGGACCCCCAGCCGCAGCCCCCAGCACGGCCAACAACAACATCATCCCACCGGGATGGGCTCCGGGGGGCCCAGCTGCGTTCCCTGCCCGCTCCCTGCCCACGGACACACGGCCCCGCAGTGCTCCAGCTGCCCGTGGGGCTTTTCCCAAGGGATGAAGCAAAGGGCTGCTCTGGCTGCCCACCCCAATCCCTGCCAGCACAGGGACAGCCCCGTGGGCAGGGCCAGGCTCCCATGAAACGGCCACAGCTGCCCATCTCCAGCAGCGCAGAGCTTGCCTGCTCCTGCATCCCACCCAGCTTCCCACCAGTGTGGCCTCAGTCCAAAGCTGGGATGTTTTCCAGCTGTCTCAGTGTGGGGAACCTTCCTCCTTCCCCAGTCGCTTCCCCATGGCCGGGAATTCCGACAGAGCTGCCCCGCTCCCCCAAACATCACAGAGCTCTCACTGCCAGCTCTGTCTGGAATCCCCAGGAGGTGTTCTCAGCAGTGCGGGGATGGCTGACAGATCCCTCCTGTTCCTCCTGTGATCCCACCACAAGCTTGGAAGTGGTTATTTTGGTAGGAGAAGCAGCGAGAAGTGATAGGTAAATCAGATCTGGCAGAGGCAGCCCTGCAGAGCCCTCGGAGCTAATGACATTCCTTTATTTCAAGAGTGTTTTACCGAAAAATGATTTTTTTTTTTTGCTGTTGACAAAAATTTCAGTGTGTTTTTTGGTAAATGAAAGTGCTTGAAAAACCATATTTTCAGAAAAGGTTTGGCATAAAAAAAAAAGATTAGGGAAAAAAGTGGTCCTTAAAGATCCCATCACTGGAAAAAATAGAAATTTTTCCCTAAGAAACAAAAACTTAAATGATAAAAATAAAACATCTTTTTTCTCTGTTGGGTAGAAACCTCCCATCTCTTTGACTCCCATGGGGATACAGCAGAAGGGCTCGGAGGCAAATGTAGCCAAGGGGATACTCTGCCTGTGTTTGGTGTTTAACCACCTCATCCCAACTCTCCTGACTCCAAACACATCCTAAATAAGCCCAGTGAACAACACTGGGCTCAGTGTGGATGATTAATTGTGGTGCCATCACCCCTCAGATGTTCAAACCGTGTAATTTCCACTGTGAACATCCCCATCTCGGGGTGTTCACCACATCCCACCGTGCTGCCCCGGAGCCGCCGGGCTCTGGGCACACAGGGCTCTGCTTCTCGGAGCTAATCCCACCAAAAAGCACATTGTCCATGGGATCCACCACCCCCGCTCCCAGGGATGCTCCTGGGGCAGCTGGAAAGGATGGAGCTCCTGGGACCCCTGGAGCACTGAGCACCTCCAGGGCTCCTCTCCTGTTGTGGTTCTTCCTCCCTTGAGGTGGGTGGGAAGCAGAGACCACATGAGCAACTTAATGGAGCAGAACTTGGCTTTAATCTGTTCCATAAATGTTTATGATCCCCTAATTATTAACATTTAATGCTGTATTAATTCATTGATGTGCTTTCATTTCTGATTTTAATGGCTCAGCAATTCCTGCTCTCCCTCCTTTGCTCTTTTGTTCTTGATGGGAGGAAGAGGAGGCAGCAGGACACAGCAGAGTGTGATAGGCATGATGGCTTTGTCTCCTCCGCTCTTCCTTCTCCAGGAATGGGGACCCAAGGATCCACAGCCACTCTTCTCCACACCAGGGAGGAGGGCTGGGAGCAAGGAGAGACCTCTCAGCCATGGCAAGGGTCCCCCTGCCTGGGACTCACCTTGCTGAGATGGCAAAGTAGCACTAGAAATGCTGTCAAGCTTCGGGCCAAGCCGAAGACACAGTGGGAATTGCAGAGAGGCAATCTCGGAGGAAAACCCCTGGGAGGGAGAGCACACATGGTTTAAAATGCTGTTTATTTGAAGTGTCCTGCTGAAGTGCTCCCTGCGCTGCCCAGCTCGCACACATCCCCCGTGCCCCCGCCCCTGCTCCGCCGGCTGAGATGTTTATTTAAGTGTCCTGAAAACTTTATCTGGAAATCAGTTCCCTTCTCTTCCCCTTGTCCGCCTTTCCACTTTCTTTTCCTCCCATTCATCACTTTGAAAAATGACCCATTTTCTCTCCCTGGCTGGTGCCTCCTCCTTCCCGCGCTGCCCGGCCGGCAGCTCCGGCAGCCCGGGCTGCCCGCTAATTAATGGGCTTCTCCGGGCAGTCACAACTACATCCCGGGGAGCCGGGGCTGACAGATGGTCCTGCTCACACCGGGACATGCCACAACCGCTGGGGCATCGCTGGGGTGCCGGCAGAGCGGGGCAGCTGGCGGTGGCAGAGGGACTGCCCTTTAATGCCCACAGCCGTGCAGGAGGGATGGGCTCGCAGCAGCCCCTGGCATGGGTTTCTCCCACCCTGGGCTGCAGTGCTGCTCTCACTGAGGGTTCTTTCATCTGGCCACTGCTCCAGCTTCCCACACTGTGAGAATTCACTGGGAAAAAAATAAAAAATCAATTAACTAAACCAAACCCTGAAACAATTATTTGTCCACTTCCCGACCTCATTTGGGAAGCATAAACCCCCACACTTACTGCGGGCTGACGTGCGAAGGCACATGCTGACTGTGTTTTCATGACTAATTTCATCTGCACTGAGAAGCCCCCTCCCCTTCACCCTTTTCCACCTCCATCTGTTCCCCACACTCTGAGCTGCGACAGCAAAAACATGGAAAAACAGCAGAAAAGAGGAAGGAAAGACGGGAAAAGGCAGCGGACTGTCACTGCACCCAGCACCGCCTTCCAGGCAGGCTTTCCGAGACCTGACCTGAACACTCCATGTGGGTCTGTGCTCACACCCTGGTGCTGGGGAAGGATGGAGGAGAGGAAGGCCCATCTGCCCTCAGTGTTCAGTTACCTCATCCCCTTTTCTCTGCGGCTGCCCCCAAAGCGAGGAGGTGACCTGATCTCGTCGCTGTTCCCCCACAAGAAGCCCGGGTATTAATTTCCAGAGTGCAGAACAAGCACCCTCTGGCCCAGTGCTCCCTGCGCTCCCTGCGCTGATCCCGGAGGCATTCCCACCTCTCCACTGGACTTCTTTTCCAGGAGCTCACTGACTGTGGCATCAGCTGTAGCCATATCCTGTGGCCTGGAGCTGGGGATGATGGGTACCTGGACATTTCATTCCCATGGTCAGGCTCCTAAATCGTATCGAGTCGTAGAGACCAAAGGAACAATTTTCCAGAGCTGTGAGGATCATCGTGTGAGATGCTTTGGTGCTTGGGAGGGTGCAGAGCTGGAATGTTGGGGTTTGGGCTGCGGAGCACCTGCAGGGGAAGGGGGCAGAGGAGTACCCAGGACTGGGGCAGGAACAGGGGTCAGGGATCATGGATAGGGGCTGGGAGCAGGGGTCAGGGGCTGGAGTGAGGTGGGAAAGAGCCCCTGTGGCACAGCAGCCGGGGCGTGTGGGCACTGACATGCTCACGTCCCCAGGGAAAGGCGAGTTCCCCCTGTCCATCAGCATTCCCTCCTGGAACGTGGGCTCCTGTTGCTGCTGCTGCTGCTCCTGGGACCTTCAGCAAACAGAGGCTCAGGCACAGCCCTTTGGGCTCAGGGGCAGCACCAGATCTGCCAGAGATACCCTGTGTTTGCACAGGGTTTCCTTTCCCTTGATCACTCTTGGGTTTTTAACTCCGCTCTTCCTGCAGTTTTTCTTTATGTCAGCAATTAATCTGTTGTTCCTCATGAGGAAACATGAATTTCCCTGGGAAGCAAGTCAATCAGTTGCGTCTCATGTGAACGGGGCAGGAGCACATGTGGGATGTGAGGGGCTGGTGGCAGGGAGGGTCCCCAGGGATCCCCACAAGCACAGGCGCTGCCTGTGGGATGGATGTGACTGTGGAGGTTATGACTGGGGACTATGATGCTGCAGGTTTTTAGGGATGCAGGACCATGAATGGTCAAACACCTTACAGTGCCACTGGTTTTAGAGCTATTTGTTAAGTGGCCCCTGCAGACAGAATAGTTTTAGGGTCTGCTGCCAGCTGCTTTCACTCCCAGCTCCATATTCCTTGGGATACCCTGGTTCTCCAGCTCTGACTTGCCTCTGGCTTCTCTACCCACCTCATCCCAGAGGGAGGGAGTGGAACAAGGGAAGCAGGGGCTGTGTGGGCTGGCTCTGGGCTCCACTGGCAGCCCCATGCTCCCCGCCAGCCCCGCAGCTCCCCAAGGCCGTGTGAGCAGATGCAGCTCCTTCAGCCCTGGCTGCAGAACGCTGCTACCAACTTTGATACAAGGCAGCATTAATGGGGAGTTTATTTGTGAGTCTTCTCCTGGCAGCAGCAGCAGCAGCAGCAGCAGCGACCCGTGTCTCTGCAAGAAGCTGAAAAGCTGCCAGGCAGATTCTCGAGTGAAAAGATGGCAATAAAAGGGCCCTGGCCATGGCACAGCCCCCGCCTCCCCGCACAGCTGCAGCGAGTCCTGGCGTTCTGGGCTTGTCTCTGCAGAGCTCTGGGCCCATTTCTTGCATCCTGAGCCCAGCAGCTCTCAGTGATGTTTCCAAGCAGCGGAGGTGGGAGCGAAGGCTGGGAGCCTTCCTCCATCCTGCTGCAGCACGTGCCTGGGAGTGGGATCCGATGTGCTCAGGAGCCGGGGGAATGGAGCAGCCTGGAGAGAACCCCCTCCACAGGGTTTACACCCTCTTCCTGGGTGAATGGAAAGCTCTGCCTGGGCTGTATTGCCAGAGCACACGTGCTCTCAGCTGCCAGCACACAGCTCCGATCCAGCAGTGGGAATCATCGAATCCCAGAACAATTTGGGTTGGAAGGGACCTTAGAGCTCATCTTCTTCCACCCCCCTGCCATGAGGACATTTGCTCCAAGCCCTGTCCAACCTGGCTTTCAATACTTCCAGAGGTGGGGCAGCCACAGCTTTTCTAGGCAGGGGCCTAGAATAAAAACCTTTGCCAGGGCATCACCACCCTCACAGGGAGGGTTTTTTCCCGATATCCCATCTAAACCTACCTCTTCCAGTTGCAGGTTATTCTCTGGGAGCAGGTACCCACTGCACCGCCTCTGTGCCACCCCAAGAGTCTCTGCGGTCCCTTCCCGTGCACCTGGGCTGTTTCCAGGGAGATCCCTCAGTTAGGATTCCCTGATAAAAATGTGGCGATCCCATAAAGGACAGAGGCGATCCCAGCTCGAGTGAAAGCCCTCATGGCCATGAACCTGGCAAACAGCATTTGGAGCTCTGCAGCAAAAACAAAACAGACCCAGACGGCACATATTTTCCTTCCTTTGAAAGGGAAAACACAAAGTTAAAGGATTTAACTCCTCCCCCCCCCCTTTTTTAAGGGGAATTAAAGCAAAAATTCACATCTGGAATGACAACTCCTAACCCTACCCTGTACCCCCAAATTAATCAGGGCCCATAATGGAAATGCTGACAGGCTCATAACTCCAACCTTTCAAACACAGATCTGGTGTTAAACTGCCCCTGCAGCCCTCTGAGGAGGGGACTCCAGTGACATGGGGGCGAGCATCATGGGGCTGATGTTGGGGGGCTGCTCCCCTGTGCCCGGCCGGGGACACTGCTCCTCTGCAGGGCAGTGGACACACAGCACAGGGTGCATGGGCACTCCTGTGCCCTCAGACCCCCATTCCCAGCTCCCAGGGCTGCTGCATCCCTGTTCCAGGGCAGGCAGCAGGCACGGCTTGTCCCCTGCTCCCCAGGCTGTGTCCCCCCGATGTCCCTGGGACAGCCCTGCACTCTGTCGTGCTGCACCGGTGTCTTGGGGTTTCCTCCTGGATTTGTGTCCAAACTGGCACAACTGGGAGCTCGTGGGCCTGGGCTTTTGGTCTCCAGGAGGGCTCAGCTCACACTGGCTGTGCTAAAACCAGCGTGTTCTTCCCTGCAGAGCTCCTGCTCCCTCCCGATTGTCTAAACTTTGGGAGCATTAAGGTACAAGCTGTAAAAATAGAGCCAGGAACCCTTCGCACACGGCTCCGAGGCTGAAGCCGCCCTCCCGCCGCCACCCCCCGGGCTCAGGTTCTACATCCCCCCCCAGAGCAGCATCTCAGTGGCTGTGGCAGCGGCTCTGACGCGAGGCTGGCTTTAGGGTGACAGCGGCTCTGGAGCGGTGGGCAGTTGGAGTATCCCAATCCCGGCTCAGGGGGAAGGGCTGGGGGGATCTGTGAGTACCCAGCTGGGGACAGGCACAGGGCTCCCCTGGTGCTGGCAGTGCCAGGGGCTCCGATCCCGGGCAGGGCAATGGGGGGGCAACAGCATCCCCCCTGCCCAGCTCTAGGGTGGACAAAACATCGCCAGCCTCCAGCAGGTGGGCCTGGAGACTGGATGGATGTGCAGCTCTCGCACACCCCTCAATAATTCGGGGCTTTGCCAAAGGGTCCCTGTCAGCACAGCCAGCCCCATCCCACCCCTGGCTGTGGCTGTGGGGCTCTGAGGGTCCCGGGGCAGGGAGCAGCCCCCAGCCTGCTGGGAGAGCGGCCGGGCTGGCACGAGGGGCTGGGAGTAGAAACCTCTATTGTTTTCCCACCTGTCCGAGTTACAAAGGGCCAAATGGATTTTCATGAAATGTTATTAAAAAATGAAAAGGGTTTGGCTTCCGGGCCGAGGCCCCGAGTGCCAAATCCGCCCCAGGCAGAGTTTTATGACTAAGTCTGTAATAAAAGCCTTTGAAAGAGGGGCTTAAAACTGGAGTCTCCACAGACCCTCTCCACTCAAGGGCAGCACGTGGGGGATTGCAATGTGTTCATATCCTGCTCGGCCTCTTCTGAAGGCTTTTTCTGTGACAGGGACAGTATACCCTGGAGCATTCCAGCTCTGCTGTCAGTGTCCTGCTGGAGGTGGCTCCCAGGTGGGCAGGGACCCTTCCTCTGGCAGAGTTTGGCTGGGGGGAGCATCAAGGGAGCAGGGACAGAGGAGACATAGCTCCAGACATGTCCCAGCACAGAGCAGCTCCCAAAAATCCCTGTGCTTGGTGCATAGCAAGGAGCCTGTGTGTCCTGAGGCTGCCTGGAGGGTACCCCAGGCCATCACCCCATGGGATGGGGGTACCCTGCAGTGTCACCCCATGCTCGAGTTGATGTTTCGGCCTCCAGAGGGTGGAAAAGGCATTCCCGAGGGTTTGTCTGAGGGCTGGAAGGCTGTGAGCACCCAATGGCTTGGGAAGGTCCTTGGGGAGTGATCTTGAATGGGTCCAGGTGGGTGATAACTGGATGTCACACACTGAGTGTGGCACACGTGCTTCCTGCAAACGTGTTGCGGCTGCTCAGAATTCTGTGTGCAAACCTCAGCTTCAAATAATTTGTAAATAATGTTCTCATTACTTTGCTAGCTCTAATTAGGACAAAGGGGGGAGAAATGAAGTATTTAGGCTGACTCCCAGGGAAACGGCGTGGAGCAGAGCAGCTCCATAGGCTGCAGAGCTGTATCCTAAAGGGAGTGCTGGAAACCTTGAGCTGTTTAAATTTAGGCTGGGGAAGCCCAGGAGGTTAATGCAGGGCCTGTACTGGCCTGGGGAGAGGAGGTGAGAGATAAAAAGACCCCTTTCATTGCTCTCCAGGCACTGCAGTGAAGGGCAGGCTGCAGATCTCCCTTTCCTGCCATCCATCGCTCCTCGGGCTGGAATCTCGGGCTCAGCTCTTTTGTGATCAGGGTTTCAATTGGCGTTTAACACGATCAGTGCAGCAGAGCAGTGAGACATCACTTCAGCGCTGCAAAGCCCCAGCTGCAGCTAAAGCTGTGTCACTTGATGGCTTCGCTGCCACCATCGCCGTGTTCCCTGTCACTCACAGGCTGAGCAGGCTCTGAGCAGCAGCGAGGGATGGGAGGGTGAGGGGGTGTTGTGTGAAGTTAATGACCATGGGGGGTGACAGGAGCTGGTGTTGGTTGGAGGTGATGCCTGTGGAGCCGCTGGCAGCGAAAGGACAGGTTGGGGTGGGCTCCTGGGTGACGTCCGGTCAAGATCGGGGCTGTGAGGAGATCCCACGGGGCTCCTCGTGGTCACGGCTGGGCTCAGCTGGGTCACAGTTCAGCAGATAAACCTCATGGATTTTGGCTTCTACACGATGTCTAACAAATGAACACTCCAGCTCCTTGTGCCTCCTCCTTCGCCTGCAGAATAATCAGATATTGGGTGGCAGAAGAAGCTGCGAAGGTACAAAACCTCTGTGCCCCACAGAACATCGGCTCTGAGAGGGGAAACAGCTGAGCCAGGGTAGGGAGGCCCTGGCACAGGGTGCCCAGAGAATCTGTGGCTGCCCCATGCCTGGGAGTGCCCCAGGCGAGGTTGGACGGGCCTTGGAGCAGCTTGGGATAGCTGACACTATCGGGGTGATGGCTCTGGGTGGGTGGTGCAAAGCTGGTGACACCGATGGGGCTGGATGGGGTCAGGGTGGCCGGTGCCAGCCCGGCACCCCCGCAGCTCTGGCACCATGCCAGGGCCCGTGCAGAGGGGCAGAGGGTGATTCCAAAGCAGGGGTGGGCAGTTCCCCCTCTGATACCCCGAAGAGGGTGGCAGGAGGGGGCGCGTGGGCCCGGCCATGCCGGAGTGGGCAGTCCCGCTGCGTGAGCCCCAGGAGAAGGGAAGCGGGTGTTTGGGATTGTTTGCTGCAGAAGGGAATGAGCTGAAGACAATGTCAAGCTCTGTAAATATTTATCAGATGAATGGGAGCAGGGTTTGAAACGTTAGACAGCTGAGAAATGGCTGTTTTAATAATTCTCCTGATAAATGAAAACCTCGGGTGGGGGGACAGGGAGCAGGTCATGAGGGAGGGGAGTTGTTTAGAGATCTGGGGCTTGGGAAGCCGTCCCGGGCTGAGATGGGGCCATGGGCCTTCCCCCTTGGGGATGAGGATGAGGAGCTGGGACAGCCCTGCAGGACCCGGTCTCTGCTGTCTCCCGCACCACAGCCTGTGCAGGGCTGGTCTGGGGGAGACACAGCAGAGGCACACAGGGATGCATAAGGGAAAAAGACCCAATTCTTATTTTTTCAGACCTAAAATTCCTGCTGCAGTGGAGCACAGGGGGAATGTGCAAGCAGGGCATCCAGCTCTCCCCGTTTTCCCAGTTAAGCATCTAAAGTTCAGTGCCTAAGGAATGCAGGGGCAGGGTAGCTCCAGCCTCGGAATCCTCCCTCTGCATCTCCTGGAGCTGTGCCTGGGCCAGGACCCAGGTCTGGCTCAGTGAGGCTCCATCGGCTCCTGGCAGGGGACACCCAAAATCCCAGGGTGGGGGCTGGCAGGTGAGTGGGGGAGCTCGGCTCCACGGGCTTTGCTTTCAAATGTGTGTGCAAGTCCGGAGCCTGCACGGAGAGTTGATTAATTGCTGGCCATCTTGGAAGGGCTGTATTTTTTTTTTTTTAAATAGTGTTATTTTAAACAAAACTTTGCCGATCCCCTTTAAAGGAGACATCTGGGCTCAACGTGGCAGGCAGGGGAGAGGCTGGAGAGCGGGGATGGGCGCAGGGAGAGGTATGTGCAGGAAAAACACCGTCCCTGCACGGAATCCACAGGGCAGCTCGCCCTGTGCCAGGCTGGGGCCTGGGCCAGGACGTGCCCACCCTCCTGGCAGTGCCAGGGGGCTCGGTGGGACAGGGGATCTTTGGCCAAGGATCCCTGATCTGCTGCAGGGAGGGGAGATTTGGCTTCCCAGTGACTTCCAGGAGAGAAGACCTTGGAGATAAACCCCATGACAGTGCTCAGGAATAGCTGTGCTCTGGATCCTCCAGGAAGATTCCTGGTGCTGCCAGGCAGGCAGCAGGAGAGAAATATAAGAGAGATAAACCTTGCCTCTTCCACTGCTAAAGCATCCCCAGACTCCCAGGGGCTGGGTAGGAATATCCCACCTGGGCAGGCTGTCCCATCAATGTCCTTTATGGGATGTGCCTCCGGCTGTGGGCATTGGGGAAATTGGGGTGTTTGGGGTACAGGGAGCTCTGTTTTGGCCTTTTACCCACTGTAAAGTCTTGGGCTCTTCTATTCCCTGGGCTTTGAGGCAAGCTGGAGCCCAGCTGAGACAGAGGAATAAAGCAAAGCTTTTGTATTTATTTGTCTTTTAATGCTCTGCCATATTCACCTTTCAGGAAATTTCCGTCTGCTCCACGAGCTCCTTTCCCGGCTTGGCACAGCGGCTCCACATGGTTTCGTTTTCCTCGCAGCACCAATAAATCTGTGAGTGAAAGCGGCTGCTGGAGGGCTCTGCTCCACGGCAGACCCTCCCTCACCCACGCAGGATGGCCGTGTCAGCAGCCTGCAAATCCTGCTCCCGCCCGCTGGGAGCCGGGGATGGGGGCCTGGGATGGGGCAGAAACTTCTCCGGTGGATCTGTTCGGAGCTGGATGGCTCTGCCCAGGCTCCGGGAGCTCACCTGCAGCCACCGAGGGCTGCACTGCCCTGGGCCAGGGGACAGGGTGATGTCCCTTTGGGTGCTGCAGGACAGGCAGGCACCCGCACCCGGCACTGCACCCAAAAGCTTTTTTTGGGAGCCCCAGCTGATTGCCCAATGTTGTTCCATCAACTGCAAAGCCTTCAGAGCCACTTTCCCCCCAAACAGGGTCCTGGGAAGCAGAAATCATTGCCAGGTTCTCCTCACTTCAGCCAACTTCTCAGCTCCCACTGTGAGAAACGTGTGTTTTTAGTTAATGAAAGCTGAGATTAACTCATGACCCCGGAGTCTGGGAGATGGCACTTTAATAAAACTGATAAATAGCAGCTTTCTGATAAAAATCACTTCTTAAAATGCAACACGATTGTTTTCCCTCCCTCCCCGTGGCCCCCCAGGCTCAGGCGTAGCTTGGGAGGGCCTGAGGGCACAGAGAGGGTGTGAAACAAGAAGGTTGTGGGTTTGTTCCCCAGCAGAAATTGCCTGTGGTTTGCTCCAGGGCTGGCAGGTGCTCCAAGCCCAGGCCCCGGCTCTCAAACGGGCTCCCTGGATTAGAAGCAAACACTGTTATCCTTTATTCCTGTAGATCCTGTTGATATCTCATGAAAATGATTTTGGCTGCACTCATGGTTCAGGCTGGGAGCTCTGACATCCGAGGGCAAAGCGTGTTCTCTGCCAAGCAGAGACTGGAAATCTTCAGGCTGCCAAACCCCCTCCTCACTCTCCCTCCTCCCCAGCCTCCGGCAAAGGTGGTGCAGGGTTTGCCGGGCTGGAAAATTGCATTTTCCCACTCACATCCCAGCCAGGGCTTGGCCTGGAAGATGGGGGGCTGGACCCTCCTGTCCACCCTCCTGGTGACGGGGGCCTCATTTGCAGTGCCTCGTCAGCTCTGTGGGTGTGTGGTGCTGGGAATGGCCTCAAGTTGAGCTGGGGGAGGTTTAGTTGGATATTAGGAACACTTCCTTCATGGAAAGAGCGGTCCAGCCCCGGCACAGGGTACCCAGGGCGGTGATGGAATCCCCATCCTGGAAGGGATTTAACAGACACGTGGATGTGGCACTTGGGGACGTGGGTTAGTGGTGACTTTGGCAGTGCCGGGGAACAGTTGGACTCCATAGGCTTTTCCAAACTTTTGTAAGCAGTTCTGGGATTTCACAATGCCATGGCTCTCCCCCTGGAGCAGGGCACAGGTTCCTCCTGGATGCAGATCAAGCCCAGTGCTCAGTGATACCCTGCTCCAACTGCCTTCATCCCCTCCTCCTTCTCTTCCTCCTCCTCCCAGCTGCCTGGTGCTTTCTTCCCAAGCAATGCTCTTTTCCCCAGCTCCCCCAACCGCCCCCATTTCCAAATCCATCCTGAGTTACAGCTGAACTGGGATGCTCAGGGAGGGCTGACTCTGCAATCCAGCCCCTGGTGTTACCTTTCCCTTTGCTCCAGGGTTTGATCCATCTTGGATAACCAGAGAGCTCTTCTGGGGAAAGCAGCTATTTTTATTTCGGTTCTTACACCAACCCGAGCACATTTCTGCAGGCACAAAACAAATTCCATGTGGAAGAGAATTAATGTGGCCCCAGAGCTGTGCTGAGAACGATACAGACACGGCAGAGGAATGAGGCCAGAGCCCTGAAGATGCCTGGGAGTAAGAAAATGTTCACTGACAAGAAAAGCTGTCATTAGTGGTTTATGAAGGTGTTTGTCCTGCCTTGTGGCAGGAGAGACAAGGAAGAAGTGGGAATTGGGGGGCTGTTTTAGCCATCTCCCACCACTGCAGGTCACAGCCACCTCCATCCAGAGGAGCCCAAATGTCACTCGTGGTCCCCTTTGCCCCTCAGCTCCTTCTCCCCGGTGGAGCTGGCAGCGAGCGGGGCACAAGCAGGACGTTTGTTCCTGGGGATGACGATCCCGCTGCCCTCATTCCCATCGTTGTGCCTGCGGGAAGATCAGCAGCTGATTGGGGAAGTCATTTTCTAACAGCACAAATCAATATTTATTATAATGAAAAAGAGAGATTGATATCAGGAAGGGTGATAATAATAAAAAACCCCCATGTCTAAAGTTATTATTTGTATGTACAGCCGAGGATGAAAAAACCATCCCCAAACAGAGGCTTTGTTGGTTTCTTTTCCTTTGTAGAAACAGATTCCTCTGATATTCTCCCTCAGATGCTCCCAGGCACCCTGCTGAGGTTTTGATGTTCGGCTTGCATCCAGAATATTGAGCATGAAATCCAAACATTCCTTCTGGTGGCAGCTGAGGGAGAGACAGTGAGGGATAACAAAGGGGCCTGTACAATCCCCTGGGGGAGAGGAAGTCCAGGGGGGCCAGGGAGACCCAGAGCGGTGGGGCCTTCGGGTAGGGCACAGCACCAACCAGACCCACATTTTGAACTACTCTGAGGCTGTTTTTTGTTTTAGGGCTGCAAACGTCCCGTCCGGGGCTCTGCCAGCTGAGCTTTGCTGCCTGGGCCACTGGGCAGGACTGTGTCCTGTGGAGGCAGCTGGAGCCCACCAGCCAGGGGATGGTCAGAGAGAGGTCTCACTCATATGTGCACCACAGACACTTCACCTGGCCAGGAGGTTGTGTGGTCACTTCCCAGACCCACCTCGAGCTCTCCTGAATCCGGACCAGGTGAGGCCAAGGGATGCTGCTGGAGAATGGTTTGGGAGAGTGGCTCCCAGCCTGTGGAAAGAACCTCCCCAAAATCTCAGAGACCATCCCAAACCTCAGCACTTTCTCGCCAGTGGTGGCTTCTCAGACTGCAGCATCTCCAACTCCATCCTCAGAATCCACATGGTTAAAGCAGAAGAAACAAGGCAGATTTCAGGATGGTGTTGTAGAAATGGGACTCAGAGGATGCTCAGACATGAGCAAGCCTGTTCCTGTGCCAGTTCCCTGAGCTCCTGCTCCCCAGATTCCTGCCCTTTGGCCCAGCTGGCAGTGAGGGAGAGCAGGGTCTAGGCAGGAATGAGCTGTCTCCTTAGCAAGGCGAGCTTCCTGAGTAATCAATAAATCAGTTTTGCATTCATTAAATCACCATTCCCTGTCTGGAAAAGCAGCCATTAACTAATTGATTCTTCCGGGTGCTGTACCCGGGCTCTTTGGTCGGCTGCGTGGGGCTGGGTTGCTCTCTGCTGTCACTGCCACGTGTGCACTCCCCAGGCCATCTCCAGCCTCCCCAGCAGCACTCTGGAAAACAAACAGCATTTCGGCATCGGGAACCTCATTAATAAAGTCTGGGATTCGGGTTCTGTGCCTGGAATGTGCTGATCCGGGGTACTTTGGGGTGATCCAGCTGCCCTCATTACCACTCCTTCCCCTCCCACACTCCTGCTCTGGGCTCCCTCACCCCAGGTCCTGGGAGGGAGTTCCCACTGTCCCCCCCCATCCCAGCTTCTCATTTCCCAAATCTGACACCTGTAACTGTTCCTTCCTTTGCATAGCTCATCCCTGTTCAATTTTCCCTTCTGAAATGCTCTAAAGCTCCCGGGTTTGCTCCTTCAAAGGACTCAAAGCTTTACTCTCCTTCTCAGAGATTAATTATAGCTTCAAACACCTGCAGTAACTTCCTTCAATTACCGGGATTCTGCTCAGGAACTTCTCAAGGATTAAAACTTCTCCTGCCTTTCACTTGACAAAATCTTGCTCTGAGCCAGGCCCTGGCCCCACTGGCTGTTACAGCTGAAAGAGCCATAAATTCGGGTTAATCTGACTAAAACCCTGCAGTGTGCAGAGAGGGGCTGTTTTCCTGTCTCCCAAGGATCCTGCCCATGGAAAGGTTACTTTTCTGCCATCTTGGAGTGGATCTGAAAGCCAAATCCTTTATTCCTGCTCACACATCCCCACTTAAGTGCCCAGTTTTGCTCTTCATCTCATCAGCAGTGGCTTCCCGGGGCCAGGCAGGGCTGTGGCAGGAGGGAAAAGGGTCAGGGATGGGAATTGAGCTGGGGATGTGGGTGCCGGAGCTGGAAGGGGCAGACGTCCACGGCAGCATCCTGGCACTGGCTCCTCCAGAGGCTCTTCAGGGGACGGATGGAATTCACGGCTGTGACTCCAGAGGATGCACAACTCTGCTGCACTAGGAACCTCCACTCTTCTGTGGCATGGAGGAGAGAGGAAAGCGGATGGGGAAGAAATGGAAAAGGAGACAGAGAAGAGGTGGAAAAGGGGTGAAGAAGAGATGGAAAAGGGTGTGGAGAAGAGAGAAAAGGGGATGGAGGAGAGATGGGAAAGGGGGTGACAGTTCACTGAAGGTGACATGGGGCAAGCTTCACCCTGGGATATCACTCTGCCCTCTCTCTGCCGCCAGTGGGAGGATGGGACAGCCCAAGGCACATCCTCACTGGAACCCGCTCCCCACTTTGGAGGCTCCTCCATTTCCCAAGGGTGAATCTGAAGGGCCCAACATTTTTCCTCCCCACCCAAGCAGAGAAGGAGACTCAGAATGATTTGGCTGATATTTGTGGAGACACTGGGATGGCAACACTGACTGACAAACTGCTTTTTTCTCTCTGCCTCTCTTTTTAACTCCTGCAGTTAATGCAGCATTCCATGAACCTTCCCCAGAGGATGAAGCACAGAGTGGTCCGGGGGGGCTGTCTGGGCTCGGTGGCCCAGCACATGGTGTGTGCTGTGAACACGGACCCCCAAGCTCTTTGCAGTGAAGGGAGGATGAAATTTATATCATCCCAGTGAACTGATCCTCTTATCTGCATTGTCTGCTCAGCATCTAATGAACTAATGAAATATGCAACAATTCAGCTCTAGAACAGACCTTGCTTTTAAATTAGCACTAATTAGAGATAATTATCTTGGCTGGTTTGATGTTTCTGTGTAATGAGCTCGGGTTTTCTTTTGTTAGGAATTGGTGTGGTCAAATATACGAAGCGACACGCTGGATTTCCACAAGTGCCTCCTCATTCCTGACTTGCTTCAACATCTCCGAGGGGTCCCCTCCTCTTCTGATGCCCTTCCGCTGAGCTGCCTCGTTGCTGCCCCTCCTTGATGGTGGGAGGGGATGTAAGGGAAGAGCCAGGAAAAGACACAGAAATCCCTGCAGCTCCCACCTTCCACGCCCTGTTCTTGCTCCCCCAAAAAGTCTGGAGAAGGGGTAGGACTGACACACAGCTCCTGCTGGCACTTGGCATCAGTAAGTGGTGGCACAAGCGGTCAAAATTTCCCCTTCCCTGGCCCCATCCCCATCCTTGTCCCTTTCCCAAGCAGAAGGACGTGGCACAGCCCGAGGACAGCCCAGACACAACGAGCGAGCGGCTGCGTGGGGCTGGGTTGGGCCTGGGGTTAAAGCCCCATCCTATAAACAGTAATGTGCCACGAATCCCTCATTTTTCAAGGGAATTTTAACAGCCTGGTTGGTGACAAGCTGCCAGGGCAAAATGCTGTAAAGGGTGATAAAATCACACGTCCCTCTATCACAGAGCAAGGCACCCATTCCTTGTGCTCCGTAACAGGGGAGCTGCAGAGTTGTGGGAGATGTGAGGGCCATGGGGCAGGACAGTCTGGCGTTGTGGGGCCGTGAGGGACACATGGCAGGACAGCCCAGCATCGTGGGGCCACCCAGCCAGCCCCGGGCTGCTGCCCCCAGCCTGTCAAATAATTCTGTCAGCGCCTGTTTTATGGACCTGAAAGGGGAAAAAGGGAACGGCGCTGGTTGCGCTGCATTAGTGGGGAACAGGAAGAAGTCCTAAAATGACTCCCTACCAATGGAATGGGGTGTCTGTCCCCAGGCCCCCTCTCCCCATGGCATGGCCAGGACTGAAACAAGGCTCAGTTTCCCTCCCCATCTCGCTGGGGGTTGAGCAGCAAACACCAGAGACCCTCGAGGAGTTTAACCAGAGGGATGAGGCACAGTCCCCTGGCACTGGGGTCCCTGACAGCCAAGGGCATTCCAGCTGAATGATCCTCAAGGAGTCCCTGGAGAGTCTTTAGGAACCATGGGGTGATGGCCGTAGCTCACAAGAGCAGGGTCCTTGGGGAGCTGGGGCAGTCACCGAGGTGTTCCAGCCCCCTCTGCTCGCGCTGGGCCCCGCTCCCCCTCACTGCCATGTCCATAGGGAAGGCTGGGGGCACATCCCACCCACCCCAGGGCAGGGTCCGGGGGTGGACCAGGGAATGAGGGCCTTGCAAGAGCCGCAGAAGCAGCAGTGGGGCAGCCCTGGGGCACTGCGGGCTCAGGAAAGGGTGGAGGAGGGGGCTGGAGAGTGGAGCTCTGCTCACCAGCTTTCATCCCACCAGCACCACAACACCTCTTTATTAACAGCCATTTCCCATTTATTTCAATTTATTTCCCTTTCCCATTTATTATGATTAACAGTTGGAGGTTGTGCTGGATCAAATATTGGCTTCTGCAGAACATTTTTATAAACACACATATCTGAATCTATATATCAGCTTGCCCATAGACACGGAGATTTTTCTGCACAGACACTTCCCAGACTTTCCTTCTCTCCCAGCTTGGGCCCGGAGCAGAACCAGTGCTGGGGAAGCTGCTGCTAATCCATGGCTGGGGGAAGCGCTGAGCCAAGGGGTTTCTGTGCCACAGAACAGAGCCAGCAGAGCTCCCAATAATTTACATCCACTGGCCCTTCCTCCTGTCTCAGCACGGGCTCCCTAAGGCACGGGAAGGGCTCATGAATCCTTAAAGCTGACAGGGACTGTTGGGCTTCACTGGATCTCCCAGAACCCAAGATGCCATCGTGGGCAGTGCCAAGTGCCCTGGGGCTACAGGAAAATGCTCTGAGCTGCCTTTCTATGGAACCACTCATGAGTGGGAGCAGGTGGCTCTGAGCTGGCTTGCCATGGAGCCACTCACCAGCAGGAGTGGGTGGCTCTGAGCTGGCTTGCCATGGAGCCACTCACCAGCAGGAGAGGGTGGCTCTGAGCTGGCTTGCCATGGAATCAGTCACCAGCAGGAGAGGGTGGCTCTGAGCTGGCTTGCCATGGAATCAGTCACCAGCAGGAGCAGGTGGCTCTGAGCTGGCTTGCCATGGAACCACTCACCAGCAGGAGAGGGTGGCTCTGGGCCTTCCAGAGCTGGTCCAGGGGCATTGGGAGGCATCGAGGCTCTGCAGAGCAGCTCTGCAGGTGCTCATAAAGAGAGGAGGGTTTTGCAGCCTCTTACACCACATGAACTGGGTGAGGGGTGGCTGCAGGACCCCCTGGGATGGGCTTCCCTGCACAGGGAGTGCAGAGTGAGGCTCACTGCTATCAGACCTGAACCTCACTGCTATCACTCAACCAGACCACAGCGAGACAGACGTGGGAGTACAGCAGCCCTGAGGCTCCTTTCAGGCAGTACAAGCACTCACTCGAGGAGCAGGACCCCGCGGGGCAGAGCGGGGAGGAGCAGAACGCCTCCGGCTGCTCCAGCCTGCCCACAAACTCAGCGGCTCCCCGGCCCTTTCCCTCTCTCCGCAGAACAGCGGAGATGCAAGGCTGGGAGCAGCCTGACCTGCTCTTCCTGGGCAGGAGGAATGGTAAGAGCTGAACAGATCGGGGGGGTTCTGGCAGCAGACAGTGAGGATGGCGAAAGCATCACCCACAGCAGCCTTGGAGCCAGGCACCTTCTGCCACCACAGCCAACGCAACTGCTCCTGTCACCTCCTCTGGCCTGGACAGAGAGGGACAAGGGTGTAGGGAGAAGTGAAAACCTGCACTGATCTCCCGGGAGTGGTCAGGATCATCTGTCATTGTTATTTCTGAAGTTATCTGGAGAACAGCTTGTTCCCATTGGGAGCAAAATCAACACTCCGGCTATCTCTGGGATCTCTGGCTACAGAGACAAGGATTTTACTTTTCCAAATGACAAAAAAAAACCTGCATTCATGGGCTGGTATTTGCCTCTGATGCCATCTGAGCTGTGAATAACACGAGGTGATTTAAGGCACCGTTCCGAGTCCCCAGCTTCACACGAGCTGCCTTTTGTCCCCTCTCCAACGCCCACCCCACCCGCAGCACCCGCGGTGCCCCCCGGCCCCTGAGCAGCCCCTCACGGGCCCAGCAGGGCTCCAGGAGCCGCTTGATGGCTCTTTCCTTCTCACATCAAGGACACAAGCGACACCTGCCCCGCAAGCAGCCGCAGTGGGTGTGCGGGACAGCCCGGCTGTCTCACACCGCCGGCAGCCCGAGGGCGATGTCTCACTCTCCTCTCTTGTCACGTCTGCATCCATTCGCAGCGAGGAGCATCGTCCTGGCCCTCCCCGCCGTGGCCTCGTCCCTCAGTGTGCCAGTCCCTGTTGTGCTGCTCCGTGCCCCGCTCCCAAGAAGCGAGGGGAGAAAACGACCCTTCCGTGGCCCTATGGAAACTTGCAGGGGTTTGCCCGCTGGCTCCCTGTGTGACAGCCGGTGACAGGAGCTGAACATGACACGTCGCTGCCATCGCGTGTCTGCGGGCCCCACCTCCAGGCTGGCAAAGCGAGAACGGATGCTGAGCAGCCAAAATCCATCCCACAGCTTTAGTGAAGGAAAATAAAGAGCAAACGTAGGGATGTGTCTTTCCTTTTCATTCAGTCAGAGAAATCATTTGGGTTGGAAAAGACCTTTGAGATTGTCAAGTCTGGTTCCTGTTAACCATCTCTTGGTGCTTCTTCCACAAAGGAAGATTTCCAGAGGCTTCAGTATGGCCAGAAAAGTCCTTCCTGCCCACCTGCCCCAGCAGCTGCTTCTCCAAGCGGGAGCATCCCACCTGGCACCAGATGCTCACCCTGTTCCTCCTTGATGGTGCCTGGGCAGGAGCTGGGTTTGGGGATCCCTCTCCCACACCAGGGCTCTGGACCCCAGCCTGCACTCAAGAGGAAGAATTGGTTGATCTCCTGTTTTAAGTAACCGGCCTCAGCTCACCGTGTTCCCCACAGTGCTCCTGCCCACATCCACCTTCCCTGAGAGCTTGACATGTTTTCTCCCAACCACAGGGGGATTTGATTTGTTGGAGGGAGAGGGCAGAGTTTTCGTAGGTAATTGTACCTTGGATGGAAACCTTCCCTGGGCCAGACACCCAGGAGCATCACCTCCCTCCCCAGCCCTGCCTTGAGCCACGCAGTGCTGCCATCCAGCAATCCCCTTCGGCATCAGGGATGGAAGTGGGGATGTCACTCGGGGCTAACACATCCCAGCAGCGTGGACATCCACCTCTGGCACAGTGATGGGGAGTGGAATTGACTGCAAGACATCAGACACCTTGACTCATTAGCTTCTGGGAGCGCTGAAGGGGCTGGCAGGTACTTCCCTTTCCAAACTAGCTCCTGCACACTTCCAGCTCGTGATCCTGGGGTCAATCCAGCCCTCGAGTGCTCCATAACACCCAGCACCAACAGAGCAGTGGCACAGGAGCATTCGGAGAGGTGTTACAGCACTGAGGATCTGCTCCGTGCCTCCCACCTGCCTGGCTCCCCATAACAGGGAGGAAGAGGACGCTCTGCCCCCTCAGCAAATACTCCCCCCAAGCAGCTGGAAGGGCTGAAGCAGAGGCAGCCTGCATCCAGCTGTCCCAAGAACGATGTCAGGCTGGATTTGGACGCAGCTGGGGGAGGATCTCCAAGGTGTGACCTCCCTGGGCTGCTGGAGCATCCGATGTTATAAAGTAATGGGCAAAATGCCTGCGGACACCGCTGCCTCCTGCACGAATCCTGTACTCCAGAGCTGGCCTGCCACGTGTGGGTACCCATGCAAGAGGAGAGTGCTGAGGAGGGGGTCTCACAGCAGCCCCCTTGGTCCATACCCATGAATTTCCCTGGCCAGGCCCTCCTGGCTGGCTGGGAGCTGGGGCTCCCTTCTGAACCCATCCCACGGCCCCATCAGGCTGTGGCAGGGCTCAGGGCTGCAGCTCCCAAATAACAGGGAAGTTTAAAGTGAGGAGGAGGAGAAGGCAGGAGCAGAGCAGGACACTGGTTTGCAGCAGAACATCCCTGCTCCAGCCCAGCATGGGGCTATTTCTAGCCCCACTCCCGGCTCTGGGAGTGGAGCCACTGCCTCTGGGAAGGTGGCAGGTGCTCTGTACCCTCATCCAATTAAAGCTTTGCTGGCAAAGGGCTTTTTTCCTCAAAACCTCTGTCTTGCCTTTTATTCCTGTGGGTTTGGGATCCCTTTCCCTGCTGTGACAGCAGATCCAGGCTCCTCTCCCTGCCCCATCCCAGCCTTGTTGAAGAGGAGCAGCTGCAGATTAACCTCGTTAAAAGCCTCTCCCCCTTCTCCCGCAGCTCCGCTCCTCTGGAGCCAGGTGATGGTGGCAGGGCACCCCTGAAAGGGGAATTGCTGCAGCCGTGGAGAGGCAGATGCTCTGTGCAGCCAGTGCATCCCTCTGGCAATGAACCTCCCAACGCTGCTGCAGGAGACGCAGCCTCCGCACCCCGAGGAGGCTCCTTCACCTGCCCTCCCTCAGACCACACCAGAGATCAGCTTGGAAATGGGAGAATTGCCCCACTTTTTATTGCTTCTTCCCCCTTTCATCCCCTACCCACACACCCTGGAGTGC
Organism: Callaeas wilsoni; assembly: GCA_013398955.1. Lineage (NCBI taxonomy): Eukaryota > Metazoa > Chordata > Aves > Passeriformes > Callaeidae > Callaeas > Callaeas wilsoni. The sequence goes on from VWPU01013764.1 coordinate 85,101, forward strand.
AGGAGTCAGATCCATTCTCGCTGGCCCCGTGGGTTGGGACCAGGCACACGAGAAGAGGAAGAAAGCAAGAGAAGAAGGTGCTGGAATATCATAAGAGGACAATGTGATTTCATTATCCTGACCTAGAGGTGCCTCCTTTTAAGAAAAAAGCATCAAATTAAGGTCTTTTAAACAACAGCAGAGAGGAGACACAGCAAGTGAGCGCCTCTTCCCGCCTTCACAACATCTGTCTCACATCGTCCTGCTAATTTCAAGTTACTCCAAACTCCTTTAATTCCCTGCCAGGGCTTTCAAAATATTTTTTTTTTAAACCACAGGCTAGCCAGCTCCACAGACTCGATTTGAGCATGCAAAGGAACAATGAGAACAGGAATTTAAAAAAAGAAAGGTCAGGCTGTGTTCACAAGGCACACGAGCTGCTGCCCAGCAGGAAGGGGGGACAGCCCCCTTGGTGATGTGCTGGTCCAGCCTGCCCAGACCCTTGGGATCCGGGAGATATGAACCCACAGGAATCAGCAGAGAACAGCCAATCTCCTCTGCTTTCCCCACAAAGCACCTGCTGGGCACGAGGCAGGGGGAGGGAAGCAGTGCTGGTGTGACACAGCTCTGTGTCAGGGATGCTCCAGTCCTGCCCAGGCTGGCTCAGCCAGACCATCCCATCTCATCCCCATTCCAGCCTTCCTCCTCCCCAGCATCCGTCTGGGTCTCCCTTTTCCCAGAGACCCACTCTGCACCCACTCACACATAAGCAGTCCCAGCTGGTCCCAGACATGTCTCAGCAGGAGGTTTTAATCTCCCAATTGGCACACCCCAGTGGAAAAGCATTTAGAAAGATCCTGGTGCTCTCGGGATCCTTCTCCTGTGGAAGGGCTTGTGCTGGTGTCTCTCCTGGCAGTGCTGGTGTGTCCTGTGCCCAGCAGGGTGGGCTGGCTCACCTGTGACAGTGGGACTGGTCCAGGGGGGAAGCAGGACCGGTATCCCTGCGGAGTGGAACATGTCGGAGACTGGCATGAGGGCTTTGAGGGGCAGCACAATGCACAGAAGGGAGAAAGAAAGCAGGGAGAAAGGCGCACATCACGAATCCACTGGTAGCACAAAGCTGCAGCAATGCCGAGGACAGTGGTGAGGGGACAGGGACAGAGATCAGGTGGGGTCCGGTGGAGTTTGGATCCAGACGCTCTCCAGGTCTCCTGGTCTGTCATGGTGGTTGAGAAGCCAGAAATAAAACAGGAACAGGATCAAATTTCTGCAGCAAATGCACCTGGAGAAGCATTCCCGAAGTCTCTACGCTCTCATCTGCTTGGGAGCAGAAGCAAAGATGAAAAGACAGGGAATGCAGAGCTCCTGTGAAGCCGTGTCCTGGAGCGGTTACCCTGGTTTGTGCCTGTGAGAGGCAAAGCTGTGCTTTCTATGTCTGGACAGCAACGGATTGCAAAAAAGCACAACCAGAAAAGCTGGGCTGGAATAACCAATTCTCTGCAGAGCCCCCTTCTCATCCTGCACATCGTGCTCTGAACGTGGAGCCCTCGGGAGAGTCCCCCCGGCAGCAGCAGCAGCAGCTCAGAGCCCTGCAGGCAGGGAATTTCCTCCTTTCCCAACACCGTCCCTGCCTGGAGCTGGGATCAGGGGCTTAAATAAATATGTGCCTATGTAAATAAATAGGAGTGTGGAGTTGAGAGGCAGGTTAATGGCTGGGGAAGCCGGGCTTGACCTCGATGACATTTCAAATTAGTTCTGCTGCACTGGGCTGGGCCTTTGAGGGGATTTGTGCTCGGGCTGGAGGTGGAGAGAAATGTTAAAATTCATCATGTGAAGAGCCTCTTTGGAGCTTCCTTCCTCCTGAGGAGAGACCTCTGGCACCCTGGAACGAGTGTCCGAGCCTGGGAGGTGCTGGGACAGGTGTGCAGCGCAGGCTGGGCTCTCACCCTGCTGTGCTGTTGCTCTCGGCCTGGGGTACCTCCAGGGATGTGGGTGATCTCTCAGGAGTTGGGGCAGCTGTGTGCTGTACCCACACCTGTAGGCTGTGCCGGGGTGCACCTCTGTGTGTGCAATATCCACATGTCCACACAGAGACAGAATTCATTAGAAGTGGGCAGAGAATGTATTATTAGTGCTTAATACATGCACTGAAAGGCAAGTAGATGGCAGCAGGGAATATATTCTGGGAACAAAAAGGGGTCATCTGCATGGGTCTGGCTCGCCCCTCTCGTGACTGTGTGTTATGATACAGATTTGAATTCTCTCAACTCTCGCTCTCCCTCCTGCAGGGCTGCAGCTCTGATTCCGAGGCAGCCCTCAACCCTCACGTGTGAGGTGTGTTAATTCCTCACTGAACCGATACAGTAATTTTTAAAGTGGAAAGAAACCAAGTTTCCAGCTCCCCCTGGGGACTGGCTGAAGTGTTCCTGTGGAAGTCGAGCCTCAGGCCGGCTGTGTGCAGGGACTGTCAGCTCAGCTGGGCGCTGGCCGTGCCAGGGACACGGACCCCAGCAGGGGATGCTCCGTGTGCCAGGCTGTGGCTGCTGGCTCAGCCTGGGACAGCTGGGCATGGCCCCTGGGAGCTGGGTGCCTGCCACACCGATGAGGAGGGGTGATGACTGTGGGGCCAGGTGGCACCACCGGGATGGCCCTGCGAGCACCAGCCTCGGGCAAACAAAGCTCTTTCTAGCAGCCCCAGGCCGCCCAGCGCTGGATCCTGATCCCCTTCCAGCCCTTCCCATCCTCCAGCCTTGGTGAATTTGTTTTCCATTCTCATTAAGAGGCTCTTGCCAGGGCCTGGGGAAAAGAGGAGCGATGGAAAGCTTTGGTTCTCCAGCACCATCCTGACCTGTAGCCTCCCCTACAGCAGCGACTGTGCTGGCAGCACTGGACAGGGATGGGGTCCCCTCCCTGCCACCTCCTGTCCCAGCCTGGGGCTGCTGGGGCTCCTGGGGATGCATGGCAGCAGTTTCCAGTCCTGTCCAGCTGCCTCAGTGGCTCTGCAGGGCAGAGGACCTGCAGCCCAGGGACGGCTCTGGCCCTCCTGCTCGGCTCTCAATGCTACAAAGGATGGAGGAGCTGGTGCCCTTTGTGAGGAGGATCCAGTCCATCCCACCTCAAGGATCACTCGGGGGCATTGCCCCCGCTCTGGGCAGGATCTGCATGACCTGCTGCCAGTGCTTGGCCCCGCTCTGGTGGCAGCGGTGACACACTGTGACAGAGAGTGGAAGGGGAGAGACAAAGCTCTTTGCTCCCTCCCTTCCATGGGAGAAAATCTCTATTTTGAGTGGCTGTGTAGGAAGATGCTGCAGGAGTTGGGGGTGTGTGGGGGATTGGGCTCCCGAAGATTTCAGACTGGGAAGACGCATTCGGATCAGTTTGGCTTGGTGGAGTGACTCAGCTCCTGACAGCCCTGCGAGACCTTTGCACTCCGCCTAAACAGGGATTATTTCATCCTCTCAGAATGGCTTAAGCACTAATAAAAGGCATTAAAAATTAATTTTCCACGCTGTCTGTTGGTGTTTCTCCCAGCCCTGGATCACACTCAACAAGCAGAACTGATAAGCAAACCCAGACCGTGTTCTCTGCGCTGATGCCCCCGCGCAGACGCCCCCCCCGCACATCACGAGGGGCGAACGTGCAATTATTAACCTTCCTTCTTTTTCCTTTCCTTTAAAAAATTAAAAAAGGAAAGCTGTTGCTGGCAGCTTGGAGATTTGCTACGGGTGTCAGGCCTGCTCCTCTCTCTCCCTGGGTCAAATCCCATATGCAAAGGAGATTTGTACACATGCACGAGGCATCGCTGTGTGTGACATCCTCTGCCCCCTGACAGGCGCCATCCCTCTCCCCATGGCTGGGAGGGAGGATCCTGGGGGGAGAGGGGGAAGGAAAAGCAGGGAACAGAATTACAGAATGGTTTGGGTTGGAAGTGACCTTACAGACATCTCATTCCAGCGCCTCCATGGGCAGGGACACCTTCCACCTTCCAGGGTGCTCAGAATGCTCTGGGGAATCGGCAGTCAGGCATCAGGCAGGGGCTGTGCCTCAGCCTGGGCTCTGTGGGTTGTCACTGGGGCTCATGGCAACTCCTCCTTTGGGTCAGGAATTTTCCAAAAAGGACATTTAGATCCCTTCTGTTGGCTGGTGAGGCCTTGACTGGCGCCTGTATCGTGCAGGTGGCTGCTGGCTGGAGACACTTCAGCTTTGGTGCTTAAAGGTGAAAATGTGGGATGTGTGCACGGGTGTTCAGCAGGATCCCTCCCAAAACAGGGCTGGACAAGTCCTGGCTGAGCCTGGGGGCTTGGCCAGCAGATGGGATCCCAGTGTCCATCCGGCGAGGCATGACCTGATGGATGGTTGGCAGAGGGACCATCAGAACACAGAAAGCCATGCGTGCACCCCGGGATGACCCTAGAAAGCAGCGCCTGGCACTGCCCCGCTGCACGGGCACCTCCCCAGAGACACCCCTGAGCTGGGCACTGGGGCAGAGCCTGCCCATGGTGCCAGCAGGACTCCCACCCCTGCAGAGACCAGGACAGTGCCAGTCCGGGAAAGGCACCGGTGCCCCATTCCCAGCCAGCGCCACCACTGCCCCTGCCTTCCTTGCCTTGGATCCACCCAATTAGAGCTAATTAGCTTTTCTGCCATAAAACCCTAAGGAGACAATGGAGAAAAGCCTCCTGCCTTTGACAGTAATGAAGTTAAATAGATATTTATTTATCCTTTTATTAGACAAACCAATTATAATTTTACGCTTGAAATAGCTAATTTTTAAAAGTGATGTCGAAGCATATGTATATACTGGGGTAATATATGGCCAGCCCTGGCCTGTAACAATCCTGCCTCATTACCAGCACGGCTGACGTGGTATTTAAATATCCTCTAATGCACCCATTCATAAAATGATAATTAAAAATACGCTGAAATGCAGCTATTAGGACAGAGATCCTGGTTATTTATAGGCTCTGGTTTTAGTTTGGAATGATAAAATCCTGAGTAATTGCTTGGAGTGGTGAAGTGTTGCTTCCCCGGCACCCTGCCCTGCCATGGCTGGGAAAGCAGAGGCTGCTGATTCCCAGCGAGCTGTCCATCTGTCTGGGATCACGGGATGACCAGGCTGAGCATCCCAGTGCCCTGCAGGAGAGAGGAGCCCAAAATGTCACCAGAGCACGGGCAGAAAACTCTGAGTGTTCCTCCTGCTGCAGGATGAGCCGTGTCCATCTGGCATCTCCAGAACCCCGGCGTCAAACAGTGGGATGGGCAGAAAAGCAGCTGCTGATTGCAGAGCAAACACCGGGCTGAGGGTCCCAGAGCAAACACCTGGGAATGAGGGTCTGCAGCGGGCTCTGGTTTCCCCACCTCTCCCTGCCATCTGGACATGGAGTTGGGTGGCTGGAGACCACCTGACTGCTGAGCCAAACACCAGAGACCAGAGATCATAGAGGGACTCTTAAAAAATTAATTTCCCTGGCTATAAAGCCGCGGTGAGTGCCGCTGAGTGCTGGGCTCAGCTGGCCCGTGTGGCTCCGGGCAGGATCTCTCCCTGCAGCATTCGGAGCCATCTGGCCCGGCCCAAGCCCTCGGCCTGGCCTGGGTCCTGTGCTGCTGATCCTCTGGCTCTTCATCCACTTCCCTCTTCCCACAGGACCGGGGCCTCCTGCACACGTTTCTAGAGGCAACAGGAGTGACTTGGGAAATGAGAAATTTGCTTTAAGATGTGATTTCAGCTGTCTCACACCTAGGCAGGATTTTCAGCTAATTTCCCTGAATATTCCTTGTTGGAGGCTTCTTGCCTCAGGGCTAAAGGGTCAGCACAAGCCACCAGAAGTAGAAGCTTCCCATGCTAAAGCCCAGGGCTGGGGTACAGGGCTGGTGCCATTCCTTGGTACCATTCCCAGGCTACTGGACACCCTTTTCCAGTCCATCCTCACTGTCCTGTGAATGGAGCTCTGCAAGGTGATGGCTGAGTTTTTGGGAGACAAGGCCGATTCCTCACAAATCCGCATAGTTAAACACTTCTTTCCAAAGAAAAGAGGCTTTCCAAGGACAGCCAGCTGCCAGCAGATGGGCACAGCAGAGCAGGGCAGCTGCTGGAGCTAGAGGTGCTGCAGCAGCCTGGAGCTGTGGGCAGGAGATCCACAGAGCCCACTCCGGGTGCTGCCACCTCGCCAGCCCCGGGCAGGTTCCTTGCCATCCCTGTGGCAGCTCTGTGGCTCCTGGGGCTGTGGGATGTCCCTCCATGCAGCCATGAGACCAAGGCCTCATCTCTCTGGGCAGTGCAGGTTGTTTTCCATCTCCCATCTGCTCCCTGCTGCTGCCATCTGGCTCTTTCCCAGCCTGGACACTTCTTCCTCACACCTTTGCGTCTCCCTGAGGCTCCGCAGCTCTGGCGAACGTGGAACCCTGGCTGATGCTGCTGCTGTTTCCCAAACATCAGCGCTCTGGAATCGTCTCTGCTCCGGCTGGGACAGTGCCTGTGGCTGCCCTCCACAAGGGACAAGTGCTGGTTTCTCCTCCCCTTGCTGTTTCCTGCCCCATTCCCGGGAAGCCCATGGGGAATGCCACCAGGTTTGCTGCACCTCCTGTTCTCAGTTTTACTCCATGTTACTTCATCTTCCTAAGTTGAGTTGTTCTGGGTCATTCTCTGGGGAGCCTTTTGGAGCCAAAACTAGAGCAAGAGCCCTGGGGTGGCAGGGTTGGGAGGGGATGGGTGTCACTGTGCCACCACCTGGCTCTGCCAGCCCAACCTGGTCCTGCACAGCCGTGGTGCTGAGCACGGGCAGGTTTGTGTGTGAGACAGATGTGAGCCCGATGTGTGACAGATGTGCTGCAGCATCTGGGCATGAGGACGGAAAGAGCTTCCAGGGCTGGGAGCAGCCAGGCTGTGGAGCAGAGTGACTCTGGAGCCAAATCTCAGTTGCCACAACAAAATGATGAGCAGTGGACCAGAACCCCTTAAATCCTCTACTAAATGCACCCAAGCACGTGCCCTGCCTTCATCCTGCCAGGAGCAAAACCTCCCGCAGAAGGCTCCAGGACACGCCATCCTTGCTTCCTCACAAAGATCCTGGAGATCAGGGGCTCCCCTAGGGCTCCCCCAGCCATGTCCCCCCATTCCTGCTGGCAGGGGGCTCGGATGCCTTCGCTGCATCACCAGGGGTGCAGGTCTGTGCCTTCGCCGGGCAGCGCTGTGGGGGTCTGCCCACAGCCTCCTCCAGCCCCCGCTGCTGGGGCAGCCCCGATGCCACCGTGGTGGATGGAGCACTTTTTGGGGGCATTCCAGGCTGGCTCGCTGCTTTGCTGGGTTCTGCGGGGACACTGTGGGGACACTGAGGGACCGCATCCTCCCGGTGCCCCCCTTCCCCAGCCCCCCAGCCGGGCTGCGCCCCCGCGGGGTCCCCTCGCTGCAGACACTGGGTGGCACTCGCACGCCTTGGCACGGGAGGATTTTTCCGGAGGAAAGCACACAGACTGAGGGGTGGGGAGGAGGATTTACCGCTCTCCCCCTCCCCCGGCCAGCCCGCGACTCCAGGGGTCCCTGGGGCTCATGGGCGCTGCGCACCCCGCGCTCAGCCGCGGCTCTGCCCTATGGGAAGGCAGCCTTGGGGTCCCCTCTGCGGCTGCTCCCCGCTTCCAAAGCATCACCAAAGGCTGCCCGGCTCCGCCACCCCTGCCCAGCGCTGCGCTGTAGCTGTGTCCCCCCATCCCAGCCCCCAACCCCTCCCAGCTGGGGGAGCACTGGGAGAGCTGCGGCTCAGCCGGACCCGCTGCCACCCCGCAGTCCCCTCTCAGCACCGTCCCGTGTGCTGCCTGTGCTGGGATATCCGGCTGCCAGATCCCACCCCCCAGCCCCGCACCGACCCCCGCACCCAGGGAATTGGGTGGGAATTACAACACATCATTTATTAAAGGGTTGCTGTCAAGGTTGACAAGCCCCCAAATTAAGTAGCTTAAAAATTCCATTAGCTGAGGTCTTTCTGGTGCCATGTCCTATCTCACTTTTGTTTATCAACCTTCACGGCTCTGAATATCTGGTAGCTGCTCAGCTGTGTCCGTATGGTGGAGAGACTGGGGGAGGATGGGGGAGCCGGGGGAGGGAAAAGTTCACCACACGCAGCACGTCCGAGGAGCCGTGAACGCGCCGGGAGCTGCTCACACCAGCCTGGGAACAGAAGGGGCTCAGGGTCACGCGTGTTCAGCACTCCAGGAACACGAGAGAAGAATCCCCCACAGGGAGGGGAGCAAGGGAATGGGTTGGATAGAATTCCAGGGCTCTGAGGTGCTGCAGATGGTGGCCCAGCACCCCCACCATTCCTGCCAAGGTAAGGGGTCCTGGGCCCTCTGCTTCCAGCCTGGAGCTGCTGCTCCTTTGACGATATGAGAAGGGAAAAATTCTGCATTTGGGTCAAGAGAGGTGCAGGGGCGGGCTTAGCAAGGGGACATGGACCCCTTGTGTCCCTTCACACCATGCCCAAGCACCAGCTAAGGAAGATGTGGCACTTCCACTGTGGCACTCCTGGCACCGCCACTCCATCCCTGGGATGTGGCAGGACTTTGGAGTTCAGGGAATGGGGACTGNCATGTCCCTTCACACCATGCCCAGGCACCAGGTAAGGAAGACGTGATGTTGTTGCACAGCTCCTGGCACCGCTGCTCCATCCCTGGGATGTGGCAGGACTTTGGAGTTCAGGGAATGGGGACTGTCTGCCTACACAGGCATCTCTGCAGCGCAGCATTCCCAGCTCAGGAGAGGGCATTTGCACAGCTAGGATGTCACATTCCTTTAAAATAAACGCTGGGACAAGAAATGTCAGAGAAGCTCTGGCAGGGCTGCGCGTGCGGCCAGTGAGAGGGTGACAGAGTCTGGCACGTGTCACTTCCAGTTACCGGCATCCCGCGTGAGCACAGCAACGTGTCCTCACCCATCCCGTCTCCCAAAGCTGCAGGGCTGGGGAGGAGAGTCTGTGACAGAGGCCATGGGGACGGGCCACACCAGCACTGCCAGCCTGCTCACACTGTGGCACCAGCCAGGGGCTCTGGACAGGGTTCTGGCCATGACATGGCTCTGGACAGGGCTCTGGACACAGCTCTGGCCACAGCTCTGGGCATGGCTCTGGACAGGGCTCTGGACACATCTCTGGGCACAGCTCTGTCATGGTTCTGGGCACGGCTCTGGACACGGCNACAGCTCTGGACACAGCTCTGGACACAGCTCTGGGCATGGCTCTGGACAGGGCTCTGGACATATCTCTGGGCACAGCTCTGTCACGGCTCTGGGCACGGCTCTGGACACGGCTCTGGGCACAGCTCTGGACAGGGCTCTGGCACAGCTCTGGCACAGTTCTGTCACAGCTCTGGACATGGCTCTGGACACAGCTCTCACAGTGCACAAGGGAAGGAGGTGCTGCTGGCACCTGCCCGTGTGCTACCACCCATCCCTTCACCCCATGTGCTGAGGGAAAGCTGCTCCCAGGCTCCAAGCTGCCACGCTGCCTTTGTCAGGGGGATGTCCTGGAATGCCAGGAGATGCATCCACGTACCAATGCCACCTGCTGTGGAAATGCAGCGCAGGGTGGTGGCTCCTCACTCACCCCTGCCTGAACCAGCCCAGAGCCAGGAGGGGAGAAGCACCAGCTCAAGTGTGCCCCCCACTCCTGTCCCATGACGGTCCCTAACACTTGCACAGTGGCAGGGAAAGGAGATTTTGTGTCTGTAAGTCTGTCAGTCCTTGTTTTTCAATGTCCCCCTACACAAAACCAAAGAGAATGGGATATATCACGAGAATCAACCAAACTTCAGGAGCCATCTCCACAACTCCATTTATTTTTAAGCACTGAGTGTAAATCACTCCATGACCTGGACCAATGTGTCCCTCACCAACCCCTGCCCACCTGGTGGGTTCACTCACTTCGGGGGTGGCTGGTTATTAAAGACCAGGACTGACATCTGCTGTCCCCATCAGCGCCCTGTCCTGAGCATCCCGTGGGACCAGAGCATCAGCACAAACCGAACCAGGGGAGGTGGGGAACACCCTCATGCCCAAACCTGCTCTGTCCCCGCGGCACAGAGGGGAGGGGAGTGCGTGTGTTCAGGGCCAGGCACCCTCCCCGCGCCCTCCTGGCTCCAGGAGCAATTACTGGGTGTGAGGGGAACAAGAAATCTGCGTGAAAAATCTAGAAAAAGCAAACTGCTCCATTCCACCAGGAAGGAACCCGGCTATTTTTAAGTTCAGGGACGATGCACGCAGCCAGATAAAATATTCAGACTTGTGCAAAAGAAAACAGGAGGAGACTGAAAACATCCCAGCTCTGTCTGTCCCTTGCAGCCTTCTCCCCACCCACTCCCTGGGGCTGCCTGAGACCCCCTTGCTGTCCCCGTGACACTCGCCTGGAGCTGGGAGGATGCAGAGACACGGGCACGGGGATGGGTGGCTGGTCCCACATGGAATGCCAAACCCTAAATATGTGCCAGGGCATGTCAAGGAACAGCTTGTGAAACCCACTGACCCAAATTCTCCCACTCAGAACACGTCCTGGCTGCGCCACAGAGATAATGAGCTGAGGCAGCAGATGAATTGTTGGCAGCCAACGCGCCGGAGAAGCGACGCCGGCAGCCACGGGGACGAGCAAAGAGAGGGCTTGGGTTACCCCCACAGTTTGTTATCATGGGGAGATAAGAGCACCCCACCGGCCCCAGCCCATCGCCCCCCTGCCCTGGGTGCGGCACCCCGAGGTGCGGGGACAGGACACGGCCCTGGCTCGGGAGCGATGGCTCCTGACGGCGCGGGAGCGGCTCTGGAACGGCCTCATGGCTGCCGCCACGTCCACGCGGGGAGCGGGACCCCCGCCCCTGACCCGCTTCCCGCAGGAGCAGCCAGCACCCGGGGGGCTCCGGGGCCGGAGGGCTGTGTCGCCGGGCTCTGGGCCGGCTCGGGAGGCTGTGCTGCCCAGGATTGCTCTGGAAGCGCCAGCGCGGCACATCCCGAGCACCATGGCAGAAGCTCCTCGGGAATTAAGGGGTTTTCCGCCCCCTCGGTGTGCAGACCCCATAAATCAGACCCTGAGCTCTGCAGCACCAACGCGAGCTCTGCCTTTTGGGGCACATTCCACTGATCACTGCTACTGTTGTTCCCATTCCGCCTGCTCTGCCAGCCCACAGAACGGTGTCGGGAATGTTTTTATTGATCCCTTTGTGCTCTTGGCCCCTCAACACAAGCACAAAGTGAACAAATCTATGAACCATGGGGGTGGGTGGGGACATTGCTGCTGCTAGGAACCCTCGTGGGCTCTTTTCTGACCCCAGACCCCCAGCACTGCCTTTCTGCTGTACAAACCAAACCAGCTCGGTTTAATCTCAGTCAAAGAAAATGGACTTGAAATGTTGGGGTTTTTTTTACATGAGGCTGTGCTCACTTATTACTCTTTGTCTATTTTTTTCTTTTAGTATTAAAAAAATCAAAACCCAGGAAACCAATATCCCTGTTTCTTCCTTAAAATTTGATTGTATTAGAATTGAAATGAAGGATTTTACTATGAATCTCCCCTGTACAAGATGAAAATGCCTAAAGAAATGTTTCTGATGATCCAAGAAATACCTGTTCAGGAGCTGCTCTGCCCCATCCCTGGGGTCAAGCTCCTGCAGCTCTCCTGGTTGTGCTGGAGAGGCCACAGCCGTGGTGTTGTGGGTGCCCTTGCAGAGAGAAACTGCCTCAAATTTCATCCTGGGAGCACTTTGTCATTTGAAATATTTTCTTTTTATAAAAAGACCGTGATGATTTGCCACTGGCTCCATGTGTCAAGATGTTCTCAACAGGCTGAGGAGTGTGAGCATCACCTTCCTCTGGCCAGGGTGGAAATGGCAAAGTTCCCTCTTGCTCCATTGTACTGAAAAATTGGGATTTTTTTGGGGGTTCTAATTATTTGCTCCTCATACTAAAGCTACTTCCCTTTGCAGTTCATTTCTCATGACACTTTTAAAACCAACAAAAAAAATTACCCAAACCAGGGAGGTGATGCTGAGGGTTTCAGAGAACTCCTCTGGCTCCTGTTTCCCCAGAGAGCATTCCATGGATGAAGGAGTTTAAAGTATCTGAGAAGTGATTGCCAAAAAGTGGATTGGAGGAATAAGGAGCAGCAGTGCAGAGCACTACCAAAAATACCGAGGATTAAAAACAAGGTTTAATTTTAGTGTTTGTTTTGTTCTCAGCCCAAAGGCTGCTTGGGGACATGCACGGAGAGATTGAAAAGGTCAAATTACCCGAGAAGCACCCGTGTTAGAGGTGATTAAAGTACAGAGAGGTGTGGAAGAAAATTATTGTGTCAATTATTAAAAAAAAGGGAAAAACACGAGGACTGCTTGATCACCAGCCCCTGCCTGCTGAAAAATGCTCTTTCTGGTGTTCCCTGAGCCCTTCCAGCAGCACCAGGAAGGATGGAACCTCTCACTCCTGCCAGCCTGGCAGAGACGATCATTCCTGGTGAATAATAACAGTGAGTATTTAATTTTTTGGGTTAACTGCCTGTATCCTGTTCCAGTCATGATGAACAAAGCAGACCAGGATCCACGTGCGAGCAGGGGAGGAAGACAAGGATGAAACCACCTTGCCTTGGGTTTTTCCCACATCTCCTTCAGCAACAGCAAAACATTTTGGTTTACTGGGCCAACATTTGCCTGGTTTGTTTAAATATTTATAGACACGAGTAGTAAATATTAGTGGCAACCTACGAGCATCCTGCAACCATGGGAAGTGTGTCCCCACACGTGCTGAGGCTCAACTGGGATGTGGAATTCACTTTATTTTGTAGGAGAACGGCAGATAATGTGCTCACAGGAATTTTTACAATGGTTTGCCATAAAATGTGGTGTTATGACATCGTGAAAAAAAAAAGGATTAACTTGCAGCTGTTGGTAAATATTATCCGGGTGTCACCAGTGTTACCTGCATGGCAGTGTCTGTCCTGGTGCAGTGGGCAATGCCACCACCCTGTCCCTGTCACCTGCGGGACCTGGGCTGTGCCTGCTGGCACAAATCCCTGGCCTTTCCATGAGGCACGGCAGCTTCCTCCTTCCTGTCCCTTCTCCTCAGAGCAGCCTCTTGCCTCTGGGGATGAGCGATATTATTGTTATTTCGCTCAGCAAACCAGCGGCAGCCGAGGCAGCGAGCGCTAATGGAACAGCTCCGGCGTGCTGCCAGCTCCTTTCCTGCTCTCCTGAGAATCCCCCTGGCTGGGCAGGGACTGTGCTCCCAGCCCGTGGCTGCTGTTGCTGCTGCTGTGCTCAGCCCTGTGGCCATGCTCATACCCCAGCCGAGCAATCAGCGCTCCATGGTGGGGCATTAAACAGCTTTGGGGACGCTGCCCTCGCCCCGGCTCCTGGCTGTCCCTGAACAGACTGGCGCGTGTCCTAATGCCACTGAATCCTGGGTGTGTACTGGATACGTGCTGGATGTGTGTGCTGGATACACGCTGGGTGTGTGCGGGATGGGTGTGGGATGTGTGCAGGATGGGTGTGGGATGTGTTCGGGATGAGTGCTGGATGTGTTCGGGATGTGTGCGGGATGCGTGCGGGATGCATGCGAGATGGGTGTGGGATGGGTGTGGGATGTGTGCGGGATGGGTGAGGGATGGGTGCGGGATGGATGTGGGATGGGTGTCGATGCCTGTGCACACTCAGGAGCACACGCATGGGCACAGAGAGCGAGTGGCAGAGCTGGCACTGTCCGTGTGCTGCACTGGGGTGACGTGGGGCTGTGCTGCTCCTTCTGGCCTTTTCCTGTGTGTTTTTTAGGGATGCCCCTGTGGCAGGGTGCCAGCGCGGGCGCTCAGAGAGGTGCTGAGTGAAATTCTGAGGGAGGTGCCGAACCCCTCGGCTCAGGGCCAGACTGGTGGGTGCTGTGTCTCCGGGAATGTGAGCGCCGTGTCTCTGGGAACGCTGTCTGGGGCACCGGGAGCAGCGGCTGCCCTGCTCCCTTTGTCTCCCTTCCCCTTGAGCGGGGCATTTCACATCCCTATTGACAACGTGTTGGGGACATTTCGACATCGAAGTGACAGTGGCATTTCCATGACCTGAAAGCGGAGCCGGGGCCGTGCTGGCTTTGAAGGCATTCGCTGTCCGGAATCATGAGCTCGACTGTGCCGGGCTGTTAAAGCGCCGTGATGGGAACAGCAAGTGACAAAGTGTTTCTGCAGAGCGCGATCCGGCCTGGCAGGACTCATCTCCCCGAGCCCTTGGAATCTGCAATATTCATTAGGACTTGGGAAAAAATGTGCTTCCCTCGGAACGATGCAGATTGTGAAAGGGACCCGTTCTCAAGCGTGTGCCCCCGAGTGCTGCGCGCGGGGTGGAGGGGACCAATTATCCCCCTTCCAGCCCGTTCTGGGTGCGTTGGGAAGGGCTGAGCCCGCAGGGCCAGGGGAAGGGAAATGTCACGGCTGGTGTGTGGCCCCGTGCCCCGTCCTCTGCCAAGCCAGGGAAAGGTCCCTGGAGGAGCCCAGCCATTCGTGGGGCTCCTGGCAGAGGCTGGTTGGGGGACAGGCGCTGTGTGTGTGACAGCAGCTGTGCCACGGCAGCCCCGAGGCCGGGGGTGCAGGGAGCTCCGAGACCCGGAGCCGTTCCTGCCTGTGCCACGGCTTGGTTATGGCACTGCGAGGCACCACAGCATGTCACTCCTTGGGACACCACACCAGTCCACGGGACACCACACCAGTCCACGGGACACCACACCAGTCCTTGGGACACCACAGCAGTCCTTGGGACACCACACCAGTCCAAGGGACACCACAGCAGTCCTTGGGACACCACACCATTCCTTGGGACACCACACCATTCCAAGGGACACCACACCAGTCCACAGGACACCACAACACCATGCAGTTCCACGTCAGGAGGGACCATGCCACAGCATGTGGCATCACAGCACCCACATGGGGCCGTAGCATGGCACACCACGCCACATGGCACCTGCACAATGCACAGGGACGATGCTTCTGCAGGGTTTTGTCTCTCCTGATGCCAGGTGTCCCCACAGCCATCTCTCATGCACAACCACGGGGACCAATGTCCTCTTGCTCCAGCCCAGGGTGGCACTGGTGCTGGCCAGCCCTTTCGAGAAGCTGGTGCTGGGATCTGGGGTGTTCCGCACCCTCCAGGGCTTCCTTCCTCTCTCCTTCTTGGCTTTGGAGGTACCTCAGCCAATGGTTCCTGGGGACTTTGAAGGCAGTGGTGACACCTGAGAGTGCCCAGCAATGCTGCCAGCAGTGTTTGATGGGGAGGGACGAGCCCAGGGGTGTTTAGAGGGCAGCACCATCCCTGTCCCGAAGCTGCCCTGCTGGCAGAGCTCTGAGCCCGGGAGCCCAGCTGGGAGCAGAGAGGAGAGCACGGCCTGGGAGCTCGAGGGCCATCTGGAGCCTCTGGGAGATGCTGTATAAACATCCACAGGCCGGGCCCATCTGTCAGGGCTCAGTGTAAACACTCTGGAGTGGGAGCAGGGAGCCCCTTTCCCAGGAGCAGGGCTCCGGGGGATGACAACGCATCCGGACTCTTCCCCCGGTGTCCAGGGGACCATGGGAGCTGCCTGCAGACACCCCGACTATCCTGAGGGACCACAGCACTGTGACAGCACAGCTGGCTGTCCCTGGGCTGGCCACGGGGAACTTGGATGTTTGTACAACCATGGAATCGCAGAATCTAGGAGGTTGGAAAAGGCCTCTGAGATCATTGAGTCCAACTGTTCCCCAGCACTGCCAAGGCCACATCCACATGTTTTTTGAACACTTCCAGGAATGGCTGTGGAGTAGCTGATTAGGACCATTCGGCCTCTTTTCCATCCAGCTTCCTCTGCCCCACTAGTTCCGGAATTCTCTGCAATTAAATGGAATTTGGGTTTACTGGAGATATGCTCCCTTGCTGCCACCGCTGCTGGAGCTGCATCAGCACCCGGCCACGTGCAGGGCTTGGCTCTGCATCCCCTCCTGCTCCTCTCCCACAGGATCTCACAGGACTGAGGGCAGGAAAGAGGGAAGGGACCACGCTGGGTGGCTGCAGAGATGGGGATTGGGTGGGCCACTGGGCCAGTGCCAAGGACTCTGCGATGCCCTGTGTGTGAGTAGAGCCAGCTCAGGGAATTAATGCCTTAAGGACAAGAGGGAGTGTTTTGATTGTGGACTGATAATTTTCTACTTGACTTATGGCAAGATTTCCAAGTTTCTGTCCCGATTTGATAAAAATAAGCCTGTTGATAAAGCGTACAGTGAGTTTGTGCTGAGCATGAGGCACACGCGCGATCCATCGTGGGGCCCAGAGCCGGCACAGACAGCTCCTTGCCTCTGCCTGGAGCCTCCCAAGGGGTGGCCACCAGGGAAAGGGTTAATTTAACCAGTTCTCATGGGGTTTTGGAAAGTTCCCTTTTTCCAGGAGGCTGCCTGACGCGCTCTGACAGGGCCCTTTGAGCTGGCACAAAGGCAGCGCTCTGCCCCTGCCCTCGGAGCGCTCCCACCCGCGCCAGCAGCAGTTCAGAGCAGCTATAATCTCACTAGCAGCGGCTTTTACTGCTGTCACTTCGAGCCTCCTGCGCCATGTGAGTGCCTCAGATCTCCAGCAATGTAAAAAAGCTAATGAACGAGGAATAAACAAGTGTAGCCAGGCAGAAAGGCTGCACGCGGGAACATCTGAGCCAGCCCGGCTGCTGGGCCAGGAGACACCGTGGCCAAACTGATCCGTAATTAAAAAAGTCTAATCTTCCTTGGTATCCAGAGATAAAGCGGGGGGGAGGGCGTGCGTGGAGGTGACGGGGAGGGGAAGTCATGGTGGGAGCAGGACTGGAAGGAGAGAGAGAGGAAAGAGCAGAGAGGAGAAGGGAGGTCGGTTGGAGAGCGCACGAGGCAGAGGGATGGCACAGAGGGAAGGGGTCCTGGGCACCCATCCCTGCCAGCTTTGCTCCTGCCCCTCCTTCTGAGGGAAAAAAGACTGGAGGAGCATCCTCCTTGCTGAGCCCAGGTGATGTCTCTGCTGCAAGGCAGAAAGCCAGGATCCTGCCGGGAGCCCAGCCCTGCTCCCCGGCCCATCTCTTCCCCCCTGCTCCCTCCCCATCCCAGGAAAGCCTGACCCATGGGTGTCACCACCTCAGCACAGCCCACGGGCAGCACCAGGGGACCTGGCTGTTCGGGCTCTGGCTCCTTGTCCTGCGGTCACTGCTGGTGGCACAAGGTGCAACCATTCCTGCTTTCCCCCGGCTCATCAGAAAGGGAAGAAATGTTGCTTTTTTCTGTAAAGATAAATAAGGGAATGGAAAGTCAAACCTCATTAAAGTCATGGCTGTGAATCATTTACTCTTCAGAGCCTTCAGGGGCCAAAGACCAGTGGGGTTAAGTTGTGGCACGGGGCCAGGCTGTGTCGCTCAGTTGTCCCCAAAATGCCCATTTGTCTGGCAGAGAAGGGACAGCTGAGGCTGTGCAGCCTCCCACCAGCTGTTCTATACACCAGCCATTGAGCTGCACCCTAAAACAGTGTGAGGAAACCCCAAATCCACCTGGAATACCCTAGAAATGCTGGATTAATGTTACTTAAGATAGCAGCTCCAAGCATTGGCAGTTATCCCAACATTTTCCTTTGTGCCAATATTAAAACTCCTGGCCAGAGCAGCGTGACAGACCGAGTAAAACTCCAGGAGATGTTATGAGGAATGACAACCTCATACCTTGGGATGGAGTCACAGGTCACCATTTTTTCCTCCTAATTTCCAGGGTTAAAAAAAAAGTAATCGCAGCCCTCTTGTTCCCTCTGGTTAAAAGTCATAAGAGCAGTAAATTAACAGCATCAAAGATAGAGGAAAAAACCCAGCCCTACATAAAAGCAAGTGGTCAATTTGGAGCCCTGGGAGGAGAGCTCAGGGCTGATCCAGCGGGGCTCAGTGCCTTAAATGTCTCTGTTGTTCCTTTGAAGAAAATCATTGAAGTCAATGGACTCACTTAAGTGTTGGAAATGAGATGTGTGATTAAGCCCCTTGCTGAAGGGAGGCCTCGAAAGTTAAATTATCTCATAACCACAGCAGTGAAACAGTCTCGGGAACGGGGAGCATTCTCTGCCCCATTGCAGAGAGCCCTGCTCTGTGTTTTGGGGTGCAGGCTGGGGGAGAGCTCTGCCCCCAGCCCCAGCTCCCTGAGACCACAGCTTTTCACTGCCCACATCAGGGAGTCGCCATCTCTTCTCGCCTCTTTCTCCATTTCCTCCCTAATTGGCAACTTTTAGAACCAATTTTATTGTCAGCTTCCTTACATCCCACATTATCCTCATCGGGAGCAATTTAAGGATGAATTATCTCACCTGGAAGTGCTGCCTCTCCTGCCCAGCAGCCCTGCACATCTGTCCAACAGCTGCCAGAGAGGAACGGGGGGAGCGGGAGAGGTGCCTTGCAGAGGTTGTTTACGGAGGGGTTTAATAAACTCCGCTCGATGCAGGAGCAGGTTCCTGCCAGATCTGTTATTCCAACCTGGAAACATCTACAGAGCCCCAAACAAAAGGAGACAAAGAGTATATTGCATTTGGTATTTCTTCTCCAGATTGATTTATCACTGTCACGTCTGTTCCTTCCTTCCCTCTGCATTCCTGTCTCCTGGTAATGCCGTAATATCGTTTATTATAGGACATTATATAATGCACTCTATCGCTGCAAGTGTTGTTATTCCTAGACCAGACTTCTTTATTCAGACCCAATTCTGCAATCAAGGAGTCTCCTGCTTGCCCTGGCTTTGAGGCAGAGCCCTGCAGAGACACCTGCACTTTGTCCCTGAAGCAAAAGGAAAAGCCTCATGCTTTAAGGGGTCCTAATCTGAGGATTGGTCCGGCCGAGCTGCTGTATGGGGTCTGTACGTGCCCCCAAAAAGGAAGAGGAAATGGCAGTATTTCTGCTGTCAGTGGGTTTTGATGTGGGTTCTGGAATTTGTGTTGGGTTTTTCCTGCTTTCTGTGGTGGCTCTCGGACACAGCCGTGCTGAGCTGTCCCCATGGCTGGGTGGCTGGAGGAGCTCACGACTCTCTGGGGACGCCCTGCTCCGGTGGGAGCAGAGCCGGGAGCTGTGGCTGTGGTGGGTGGAATTGTGGGCACATAAACCTGCGAGATGAGCTTTAAGATCCTGTCTAACCCAAACCGTTCTGGGATTCTGTGATTTACTTCCTTTTTTTTTACTTGAGCAGCCCAAGCTGATCCTTGTGAATCATTGTGGCACGACTTCCTGGCAAAGTGATGTTTCCCTCGTGTACCAGGACAATAAAAGCAGAATTACAAATTGTTCTTCTGCTGGAAACCACACACAGAGCCCTTCTCTGCTGCTTTGGTCCCAAATACCATCTATGGTTCCCCAGTGCCACAGCCACGGAATACCATTCCAGTGGCTGGTGACTGGAGCAGTGGATGCACAGGGATGACAGGTTTTGGGGGTCTGTTTGAAGTCTGAACACCCCTCTGAAGTCATTGGGGATGGCAAACAGCCTGATGCTGAGGAAGGACTGGCCAGGCCCACCGTAATTCATGGCCACAAAGCAGGGAAGTAGCCAAAGGTATTAGGAGGTTTCCAGAAGGGATTAGGCACCGTCTTTGAAGGCAGGTCCAACAGGGGTGATTGAGCAACTCCAGAAGTACAAACCACAGCCCGGCAGAACGTGGGAGGACACCCAGGGGATAAAATCACCCCGTACGTGACTGATTTCTTGTGCTCTTCCTGGACAAAGCCCATCTGGCTGGGGCTGGAGCGTCCCGAGCTCTGAGGGTGCTTTGGCAGGGGCTGTATTTCTGTCTAACAGCTGAAATATCAACAGAGGGGCTTTGGTGGGGGCAGGTGGGCTGTGGCAGGGGGGCCACGGGGGTGGGCGAGCTCTGACAACCTGGCAGTGACTGAGGTGGCCAGGGCATCGCTGTGGAGGGGCTGGGACACTGTGCGGTGTGAGGGTGGATGGGGACAGGGCAGGGGGGCCAGGGCATCCCGGGGGGGGGGATGGGACACTGCAGGGGGGGGCGGGGGGGCGGGGGAGGGGGGCCCCGGGGGGGGGGCGAGCTCTGACAACCTGGCAGTGACTGAGGTGGCCAGGGCATCGCTGGGGCGGGGAAGGGACACTGTGGGGGATCGGAAGGGCGGCGGGTAGGGAAAGAGTGTAGATCTCGGGGGGCGGCGGGGCAGTGAAAAAGAAGGGGGGGGGGGGGGAGGGGCGGGGGGTGGGGGGGGGGATGGGACACTGCAGGGGGGGGCGGGGGGGCTGGGGCGGGGGGGCCAGGGCATCGCTGTACAGAGGATGGGACACTACAGGGGTGTGAGGGTGGATGGGGACATGGCAGCGGGGCCAGGGCATCGCTGTACAGGGGATGGGACACTGTGGGGTGTGAGGGTGGATGGGGACATGGCAGCGGGGCCAGGGCATCGCTGTGGAGAGGTCAGGACACTACAAGAGGTGACTGGGGACACAGCAGCAGCAGCTCTCCCTGCTCACTGTGCCCAGTCCCAAACCCAGCGTTGGCCGTTTCTGCAGTGGCTCCTGGCCACTGCCTTTCCTGGTCCCATCAGCTTTCCCAATTTGGCACTGGGAAGGCTCTGGTGCTGCTGTGAGACCAGGAGTTAACATTTTCTAGAGCCCAGGGAAGGGGGACCAGAGGAAGAAGGTTCTTGAGTGTCAACAAAAAAATTATCTTGTGCAAATAAACAGCAGAGATGGATTATCCCGCGTTGTTTGCGCAGGGAATTGCTGGAATGCCTCCTCGCTGCGGCACTCCCCGGAGCTGCCGGGGGCCCGGGCTGGTTTTCCACGGGGGGCTGGCTCCAGCCTGTCCCACTGTTTCCTTGGGCTCGTGAAGGGATCTGCTCTGGGTCACCTTCCCAGGCTGTGGTGGCCACGTGCTAAAGCAGTGCAGGGGGTTCAGCCCCTCGTGTTGTGCACATATCCATGGGCATCTTCCCCTCCTGTTCTTGGGTGAACCACGAATCACAGACCCCCAGCATCCCTGCTTCCCTGCCTCCTGCCTTCAGCCTTCCTTAAATCCCTTTCCTAGGAATAGAGGCTTAGATCAGAGTGAGATCTAGCCAGGATGCACAAAGATGTGCAAGAGATAAAGAGCTAAATGCAAAAGTAATCCTTATATTCTCCAAGTAGAGAATCTCCAAGCACTTTGCAGACAGCCCATCATCACTGCAGTGTCAGGAGAGGGTTGGGGGTGACACCCACAGCTTTGCCAGAGGGCACAGCCCACAGGGCACATCAGACCTGGAGCTCAGGGAGGTCCAGCCTTTGTGTTTGAGGAAAATTTGGTGACAACAGGAAGCCCGGGTGGTTCGGGGGAGCTGGAGCTATGCGTGACAGACAGAGGGGATCCCATGCCATGACAATTCCACACTGTGATGATCCATGCCATGCCAATCCCATGCCATGCCAATCCCATGCCTGCTGTCAGTCATCCCATTCCTGGCTTCACCTTCAACTCCTCTCTTGGCAGAAGAAGTTTCACCCGTGCAGCCGCTCCCCAGCCATGAAAACTTCCCTCCTGGCACGTTTCCCTCCACCCTTCCACAGCCACTTGGTCCTGAGTAGGACAGAGAATCTGTCCTGGAGCCAAGACTGGATTCTAGCCTTGTTTAGGCTCAGCTTGGAGCCTCTGGCCAGACCTGAGCCGTGGCAGGGGACACATCTCTCCATGTCCACGGCTGTCTGCTGCTGGTGACTGTTCTGTGGGACACACGGATGTTTTAAAGGGTGCACAGGTGTTTTAAGGGGCACAGAGATGTTTGCAAGGGCACAAAGGTGTTTTAGGGGGCACAAAGATCTTTTAAGGGTTGCAGAGAGGTTTTAAGAGGCACAAAGGTGTTTGCAAGGGCACAAAGGTGTTTTAGGGGGCACAAAGATGTTTTAAGGGGCATAGAAAGCATGGCCAGGCCCCAACTGACACACAGCTGACACGGCCCAGCACACGCGTGTAGGGGAGGAGCCTGTCTGCAGCAGGGAGGAGC
Source organism: Callaeas wilsoni (assembly GCA_013398955.1). Taxonomy (NCBI): domain Eukaryota; kingdom Metazoa; phylum Chordata; class Aves; order Passeriformes; family Callaeidae; genus Callaeas; species Callaeas wilsoni. The sequence continues at coordinate 107,062 of VWPU01013764.1, forward strand.
AGAACTCCTGGGTCCTCATGTTTAATATCCTCTGGATTAATATCTAGGAATCACACATTTATGGGAACCCAGTTACACACATAGACCTGCACACATGGCAAGTGAGGGGTGACCAAGCACAGGCCCCTGCTCTGCTGGCGAGGCCAGGGAGGCACAGGGCAGGGCCAGGGAGGCACAGGGCAGAGCCGTGGAACTGGAGAGGAGCAGGAAAGCAGCCCCGGCTCATTTGTTTTTTGTGACATCATGGCCTCCTCTGGCTTTTTTCACAGTTTTCCTCTGTTGTATTTAATAGACTTAATGGATCACGCAGCACTATAAGAACAACAGACCTTCAATGTTTTTATTAAAGCCATCTACAAAAATCCCTCTGTGCTCGAGCTTTCCTGCGGGGTGACTCTGCTGAGATGCTGTTTCCATTAAGGACAATTGTGGCGAATAAAGAAAGAATGAACAAACAAATGGAAAAAGGGAAGTGGAGGGAGCAGTGGAGCAGAGAGAGCTGCTGCTGGAAAGGGGGTGACACTGGCTGTGTCCCCCTGCCCATGCTTGGCTGGTGCTCCTGTCACCCAGCCTGTCATGGGGGGCAGTGCCAGGGCCTCCTGCACAACCAGACTGGTTTGGGGAGCGCTGATGTTGGAATTGCTGCCTCCATCCTCCCAGAGGGGTCACGGAGTGGAGACGCCCCTTCCACACCCGCGAGGTGGGAGTTATTCCTTCTCTCCTTCAGAGCTGTGAGCGCTGGAGGGAAGGAGCTCTCCCTGTGCCATGTGGGTGACTGTCAACACCCAGCCACTTCCAGGTTCCTGGATGTCAAACCTTTCTGGCTGCAGGGCTGCCAAGCACCGAGCAGGCTGGTGAGCGCTGTTCCAGGTGCCACCAGAGGCAGCAGGAGCCACAGGCTTTGGTTGGCAGTTTGCGGGTCCTTCCCTTTGCTCACCTGCTCTGGTGGAGCATGAGCACCAGGAAAAGCATGTCTCCAGCCCTGGTGATGCAGCATCCATGTGGGACCTGCTACTGCTTCAGTGTGGGGTGAGGGGACAGCAGCAGGGAACGTCACGGCCACTGAGATGCCATTGAGGACCCTTCTCTGTGCACTGGGAGCATCACCAGGGAGATTTACCAGGCCAGGGAAAGGGGAGTTGTGTCCAGCCCTAGGCCCGCATTCCCCCATGTGCAGCTGGGCTCTGGAGTGGCTGGGAGAGGCTCTGAGCCTGTGCACACTTGGTGATGTTGGGCCAAAATCTTTGTCACCCAGCTGGAAGCAGCCAGATTTGCCCAGCACAGCCCAGCCCAATCCCCCCAGTCCCGAGCTGGTCCTGCTGCCTGGTCCAGCTGATGTTCCAAGGCTGAGCAGGGCAGGAGCTGTGGCCGCAGTGGGGTGTGTAGGATGGCCTGTGCTCAGCCTCAGCCTGGCAAGGAGAACATCCTCCATCTGCCAAAAGACTCTCAGCTTTCCTTCTGCTGCTTTGATCCTTTTTCTTTCTCAAAACTAATACCCAGACATTTCATTTTGTGGGTGCTCAAAGTTCAAAAAGGTCTGGAAAAGCCCTTCTGTCTCTGCAGGACCCTGGGACTCTCATCTGGCTGCAGCTGTCAGCAGCCCCTGCCCACAGTCCCAGCCTGGACACGGTGCTCTCCTGCCACACGGGGTGGGGAAAGTGAGGGACACACCAGAATTCCTTTGAAGGGGAGATGACAGTTTTTAACTGGAGCTTTGAACCTTCCTCTGAAATCCCAGGGAACCTGACCCGGCCGATCCCGTCAGTCAGCACACACAACTCCAGCTCTGAAGTTCCCTCTTCCGTCCGTGCCACCATCCCAAGGAGCACGATGATGGATGAAGCCTGTCAGTCCTGCAGGTATTTTGGTTGTGAGAGTACCCTGGGCACACAGGGTCCACCTCAGGACATCAAATGTCGTGGCCTCTGGATGGCAGGAAGGGAAGCACACAAACAGCAGGAAGGGAAGCAACAAACACCGTGGGTGGGTTGATGGTCGATGCACTGGTCTCTCGGTTACTCCGGGGATGTTGGAGGCACTTGGCACGTGAGCCCCTTGGGGACACAGCAGTGCTGAGCAGGAGCAGATATCTCTGTGCCACCCCAGGTGGCTGAGGGAAGGTTTTTGGGGCCCAGCCTGGAAGCACATGCTGCAGGTTGGTGTCTGGGCTTTTATTTTCCCGAGGACTTTCCATCTCATCACCCTGTGCTCCTTTGTGCGCCCTCAGACACCGCGGAGTTCTCCTCGAGGGTGTGACAGACACGGGCAAAGCTCTCTGATTTATGCCACTCTGACACTTGCTCGACTGTAACACCTGGAGAAGCCCATCCTACCTGCCCTGCCAGAACTGTTCACTCAGCCCTAAATCAACAGAGACGGTTCTTGCCCGCGCCTGCCTCTCGCAGCTCGCGGAGCAGCTCCGTTTGTGCGTGGCCAGCGCTGTTCCCCGTAATGCGCTAAGCTTCCCGACATGATGTTTAGCACATGTTCCCTGCTCTGCCCCCCCGCTCAAAGGCAGCCTTATAGTCTGCAAATGGGATGAAACCACTGCGCGGCCCCGCGCCTTGGCCGAGCTCCCGCCCCGCGCCGCGGCTGCCAGAACCTTCGCCGCACCTTCCAAGTCATTATGTGTAGTCGAAAGCCTGCCAGAAGGGCTGGGAGGATAAAAGAAAGAAGGGAAAAAATAAAACAGAACCAAAAACCCCCTAATGCACGTGAAGGAGCGGCAGAATAAGCGAGGCATGTCCTCCATGGAGCTCTGCCCGCCGCTCACCGTGCTCTGCCTGCTCCAGGTGGGTCTCCTCCTACGCTGGCCTTTTGGGGAACAAAAGCTGTGCTTGCCCGGGGGGGGAGAGCTCCGTCCCCCCGGGTTTGTCTGGGACGGCTGCCACCATCAACAAACCCGGATCAGTGCCGAGAAGCTCGGGGGGATGTGTCGGGGCAGGCTGGGAAGCGCGGCGATGTGGCTCAGCCCCGCGCAGACACTGGGACCGTATCGTGGGGATCAGGAAACGCCTCCGAGGAGCTGATGAGTGCGGATACAAAGAGCTGTGGTTGTCTGTGTAAACAGGGAACCGCAGCCAGGAGAAAGGATCAAAGCTGGGATATTCACCCAAAGCCGCAGACCTCTGCTCCGGGCTGGAGGAAAGCGCCGGTGCTCGCCCCGGGCTGTCAGCGAGGGCACGGGGCAGCTCCCGAGCGGTGGGACACAGGGACGGGTCTCATGGCCCTCCCACCTGCCCTCGTGGTTACGGAGGTGGCAGCGGAGGGACCGAGGCACCCGCGATCGGCCTCTCGCGGGGTGACAAAGGAGGGGACAGCGAAGGGGGACTGCGTGAGACAGGCTGTGAGGAACGGGACCAGCGGAGAGAGGAGATAACGAGCAGACAGAGCCGCCACGCTCCTGCCGATGTAGCCCGTCCTCCGAAACGACTGCTTGGTGTTTTCCCGGCTCCCACCATCAGGAGAGGCTGTGCGCTCACCAGGGAGCTCCGCTCCCGCTCTCACAGCCAAGGGAACGGGATATCTCTGCCCATATTGGCACCTCCCTCTCCTTTTGTTTCTTTTCTCCATCCTTTTCAGTTCTGCTTGCGCTGGATGCGGTATTTCGGGAAGCAGTCCTTCGGGAAGCAGTCCCCTGCACTGTGCAGGGACAGCGCTTTCCAGCCCGAGCTGCTCTGCCAGGAGCAGGAGCGGTGGCTGCTGGCACTGCCCGTGCCTGCGGCTCATCTGCTCCGAGGAGCTGCTCCCGCCGCAGCTGCGGGATGCCAGCGGCCCCAGCCACCCCTTGCTGGAGGTCCTGGACTTCTCCCAGTGACCTGGAGTTGTTTGCCATGTTCCTGCCCAAGACCTAGATTTTAATGCCAACTGAGCAGCTGTATAAATGTTTTGTGACATTTCGGAGACAGAACGGATCGTGCTGCTCAAACCTCCTCTTTCCGAGCACGTTCAAATGGTACCTTTTCAGTTTCAGGGAACTTTGTTTGCTTTAAAGGCTTTATGATCATTTCCAGCGGAGGCCTCAGACAGCCAGCCTGCCTCAGTCCTCCATCCCAGGACATCCTGCAGGCCAGCACTCCCTTTTTCTCTGCGGGGTGGCCTCCACCACAGCCACACTCCTCTGCATTCAGAGCTTCCCGGGGGCTTCAAACTCTTCCCAATCCTGGAGCAGCCGTTCTAGTTATTAACAGCCCTTTCTGAACGCACACAGCCCGCTGCAGTGTGTGCCTGGCCCGCGGACTCTGGGCTACCTGAAAAAGAAAAGCTAAAAGCATTGCTGAATTTGTTAATTGGCACAAACTGCAAAACTCCTCTGTGGAGATTCTGCCATCTTATTTAACGAGACCATTCCCTTGGCCTCAAGGCAGAAGGGAAAGACCCCAGACACCTAATGAGCTTCACAAAGGCTGGCGAGTTAATAGAGCTCAGCGTGTCGACTGAAAAAATTAACTTTAGAATCAAGTTTTCTGCAGTAAAAGAAAATTGTGTGAGGTCTAGAAATGATCACAGGGGCCCAGTGCACCCAGTACACCCAGGAGAACCAGCCAAAGTAATACCTGTGTGACAGGGACAAACCATAGAACAGGCACAGGGTGCCCAGAGCAGCTGTGGCTGCCTCATCCCTGGGAGCATCCAAGGCCAGGCTGGCCAGGGCTTGGATCAACCTGGGATGGTGGAAGGTGTCCCTGCCCATGGCAGGGGTGGGACTGGATGAGCTTTAAGTCCCTTCCCACCCAAATCATTCTGTGACTCCCTGATTCTCCGATGAGTGCTCTTGTCGTGGCAAAGCCACTGCTGTCACCTCTGGCTCCTCAGGCAGGAAAGCAAAGTAAATATTTCAGCATTAAACAGCCCCTTTTCTGTGCTTCAGAACTTGTTTATAATTGTATTTTAGAGTATGAGGTTCTTACATAGGGTCTGGGCCAAAAGGCAACCTCCCTCCTGCCCTGTCCCACACAAGAATTTCCAGCTAGTGAGAAATCTCACTCCACACTGGCCTCTCCTTGTTTAAAAACAAACAGTGCCTTGGTGCTGATAAGGATTTAAACCCAACTAAACAGCAGTTGCCTTTTACATGAGAACTACCAATTTAGTGCTCTATGTGCTCTCAGAAAAGAGGCACGAATTGGTCAAAATTTCCTTCCGGATCTGTGCACACACAAGGACTGATGTGACTGGATGATGAGGGTGTCAAAGCCAGCTTTCCCTCCCTCCTGGCACACACCGGCTTATTCTTTACCCCAAATCCTTACAGTTCATTTTTTAAACCTCTCGAGCAACTTATCTTTCAGTATCTCTCTTTGGAGCCTCCCATTCATCACGGCTAATTGTGGGCTGCCAGCACCCAGAGGGGATTCTGCAGCTCGGGCTGGTGTCACGGTCTGGTGGATGGCATGAGGGGAATGGCCGAGGCTGGGCTGGCATTTATCATCTCTGAGAAGAGCTTGCTTAAAAAAATAAAAAGGCAGAGTCTGGATGGATGAAACTGAGTCAAGAGCCCACACAACAAGTCTGCAAAATCGTACGAGGGGAAGGAAAACCATTCCCTTCTTTACCCGCAGATTGGGAAGCACTGAAATTCCTTGGAGCTGGACATGGCAGGGACAGCAGAAGCAGTCTCGGGGATGCCTCATGCTTTCTATAGATTTCCTGAGAGAAGCATTTCCTGAGAGGCCTTTGGTGTTTTGGGAATTTTCCCCCCCTCCACTTCAATAGAGAAGGGGAATAAGGTTCTGTATCCTCTTCCCAACACCATTTCACTGAACACTGGCTTTTCGGCAGGAAGAAATTATCTTCAGCTAAGTTTTGTTTGGAAGGAAGAAAGAAGCACTTTGATAACCTCTTTGATATAATGGAGGATGTTGATTTCTACATTTTTTGTTATATCTCATGATAGCTCTTAATCTCCAAATGTTTGCCAAACTCAGTTAAGAACAGGGGAGAAAGCAAAGTGCCCGGGGGCCCCGCAGCTGGGACAAGGCAGGTTTATCACTGCGCGGGATGTGCTTTAGCCCTGTCCTTAAGGACTTCTGTGTTCAGATGGATTTTCCATCACTGCCTTGCTCCGTGGCCTGAGCAGCCTCCCCCTGGCCTGGGATGCCATCCAAACTCATCCCTGACACTGTGGCCGGGACTGTTCCGAGGGCTCAGCTACCCAGGCCAGGTTGGTGCTCTGTGCCTGGGGGCAGGTGCTGGGATTCATGGAACATCCATGGGAATGAAGTGATTTCTCCCACTTCCCATCGGGTCTGGAGCACATGTGCAGGGGCAGAGGTATCTCCTCCTCTGGAATGAGCAGGGGGAGCAGAGCACCCCGAGCCCCGCTGCCTCCAAACAGTCGATGGCAACCAGAGCACCGGGAGCAGCTGCAGAGGGTGGGCAGGGGAGAGCCCCAGACCAAGCCAGAAAATCCAGCCTGGAGGGAAAAAAAAGGCAAAACCCACAAAGCTGAAAGGCAGAGTGCAGTAAGAGACAGTTACCAGGAGATTTTGCAACACAAAGCCAGAGCCAGCCCAGAAGGAATGTACACCGAATGCGTGAAAATCTCTGCTCCTCCTCTGACAAAGAGCGTTTTGCGGGTGCCTCAGTCCCAGCGCCTCTTGCCTGCGCCTTCCCTCTCCTGTGGCCGTGGGGAGGGGGCCGAGGGCAGGCCTGCAGGCTGCCAGCCATTGATGTCTTCTCCAAAGGCACCACGAGCTCTCCTCGCTGCTGAAAACCCCAAAGTAAATTGCAGAGGTTCACCCAGAGCATCCTCAGGCAAAGGGGAAACAAACCCGGAGCTCCCGGGAGGTCCTGCAGCCTGAGCACCTCCCTGTGTTTCCCGCAGTGGGGACATTCCAGGGTTATCCACAGCAAGGGGGTCCCAGAGACAACCGGGGTTCACTCCCTGGGGGCTGGGGCAGGCATGAGCAAATCCCCACAGCTCAGGGAAGGTGGCAGCCAGAGGTGACGTTTCTTTCCAAAGTGTAAAACCTGCCCTCAACAGGCACCTCATTCCCAATGAGAACTCCAAAACTCTTCCTTTCTACCCATTTCTCCATATCCAAGGGCACTGGGTGGTCCATGCAGTACTTGGTGAAATATCAGGGGCAAACTGGGCTAGGAAAAGGCTCTTCTGCAGATGGCTACTCCCTGAGTTATCCATGTGTTCTACATGGGATGAGCTCATCTGCACCATCTCTGAATCATCCAGGTATTTTCTCCTGCTTGGTCACGCCCTGACACCTTTTCCAGTGCTGGGGTCCCAGCACCCACCTGGCTCCTCTGCCCACCTCATTTCTGTGTAGGAAAATCCTAATTCCATCACCCCAGTCAGGCTACAGCCTTGTTTGACCTTTCATTCCGAGCAGCACTGTGAGTTGGTAACAATCCTAATCCATCTCCTTGGTACTGAACTTCCAGCATCTCTCTCCCTAAAAATTCCCTGGAGGCCACTCACAGGCATGGAGCCGATGCCATCTCCCCATTGTCTGACCACAGCAAAGACTTAAAAGCTGCCGTTCTGAAACATTTCAGCAGAAAAGAACATTATTAACAGCAAGATGATAAGACTTGCAGGTTTCAAAGGCAGGAGACATGAATGATTCCTTTTCCTAAAGAATGAAACCCAATGAAAACGCAACATTTCCTTCAGAAGCAAGAGCTCCCTCTCAGCCAAAAGGAGGACAGAGAATGGCACGTGCTCCCGATGATCCCGAGTGAGGAGGGCTGTCCCTGCACCCCTGCACGGAGGGTCTGCACTGCGTCCCCTTGGTCTCCCCTCCGGAAGGATGGGAGATCGGCACTGCGGAGGGAGGCTGATGGATTCCGTTTGCCAGAAGGCCATTAGGATAAAAGGAAAATCCCACTTAGCAGAAGTTATGAATTTCCCAAAGTCAGGCTATTGGCACAGGCCGGGGACGGGAAGTGCTGATTATTAATGGATGTGTTGAATTACTTCCTCCCTGGGCTGCCTCTGAGATGTGCAGGAGGAGCTGCCCAGCAGAATGTGGAGCAGGTTCTTCTTTCCCAGGGTGTCCATGGGGTGGTGGCATTAACCACAGGGCACTGGCCAGATCACACCTCCCTGCAGCTGCATTCCCAGGGAGATTGCTCACACAGGGAACAGCCCTGCTGTGGGCAACCCTGATCTTCAACTGGGCCACCTCCGAGAAGGGCGGTGAGTTTGTCTTCTCCCATCTCAAAGCAATAGTGGGAGAACCTAGAGTCCCTTCCAGTGCTTAAAGAACTCCAAGAGAGCTGGAGAAGGACTTTGTACAAGGGCCTGGATGACCAGGACAGAAGGGAATGGCTCCTCACTGCCAGAGGGCAGGGTTAGGTGGGGTATTGGGAAGGAATTCCTGCCTGTGAGGGTCGAGAGGCCCTGGCACAGGCTGCCCAGAGAAGCTGTGGCTGCCTCATCCCTGGAAGTGTCCAAGGTTGGATGGGGCTTGCAGCAACCTGGGACAGTGGAAGATGTCGCTGTCCATGGCAGGGGGTGGAACAGGATGGGCACTAAGGTCCCTTGGTCCCTCCCAACCCAACCATCCTGTGATTCCATGGTTCTGTGAACGTCATCACGGAGCAGCCATGGGGTGCCCAGCACCTCAGTCCCCCCCAGCACCCCAGAGCCGCTGCCTCGAGCTGCCAGAGCCCCCGTGGCAGAGCCCCCCGGCCAGGCTGGGGGTGCTGGGAGCTGGGCCAGCCAGGTGAGGCAGGAGCAGCTGCTCCCCGCCCTGAGGAGCCTGCACAGCACACGCTGAGCTGTTAAGGACAAAACCTGTTGCCTGGGAGGCAGAGTTCCACCTGCAGGCTCTGATGGATGGAAAGTGTTTAAGTGAGAGTGCGGCAGCCCCAGCACAGCCAGCCCAGCACTCCTCCATCCCCGCATTGATTTATTCCCTTCTCTGCCGCCCCTAATGCTGCTCTCAGCTCTGCGTGGCTCAATGCAGCACAAATTAACAGAGCCCACAAAAGCCCTTCGAAGCCATTCCCCTGATTAACAGGTCTGTAGTGCTGAAAGATATCTTCATTTTCATAACCTGGCACTGAATGGATGGCAGCCACGGAACTGCAGCACGTCATTCCCCAAAGAGAGGAGTGGCACGGATTTTTCTGTGCTGTAGGAATTGCCAAAGATTGAGACAAATGACTCAAGAATCAAGAAGGGGAAAGAGGAAAGCTGGGGAAGGAAGGACAAAATGCTGCAGGACTCACTGGGGACTGAGGGGTGGACAGTGATGGCCCAGACTGTGACCTGCCACAGCTCTGTCCATCCCTCTGGGCTGTGCAGGTCAGAGCCCTGCCCCGGGGCTGGCCCAGGAACATTGGTGGCTGCAGCTCCTTGTGTCCCTCTCTCGGGCACCGACACGTTCATCAGCAGACAGCAGGGCAGTGACACACGTGTCCCTTGGAAATATTAAATATGAAGTTGGAAAATACTTCTGAGCTCACCGTGTCCAGCCCTTGTGCAGGGCCAGGACTTACACAGCTGCTTTTGCCACATCATTGGAGTTTTCCTTTCCTTCCTGGCCACAGTGAAATCGCCACAGCTGGAGGGGACCCCGGGCACTCTCATGTCGTGCCTCCAAGCAGTGTCACGAGCCCTGCCTGGCTCCCACCCAGGGGACAGTTCCTCAGCTGGACCCCTGAGTGCCAGCCAGGCTGTGAGCAGAGCAGGGGGGAGCGGCAGTGCGGGGCAGTGCTGCGTGGCTGTTCCCAGGTCCTCACAAAGCTCCATTTTCTCTCTGTCATCAGGACTAAAACCCCAGGATATGCTGGGATGCGTTCAGGGTGAGAACCCTCCCTGCACAGAAGGTCTGGGCATCATTCAGGGCCTGGAAGCTGGGCTTAGGCCACTTAGTGGCTCTCCAAGCACTTGACCCTGGGATTTAATGACTGGCTGCACCTCTTGCTTCTCTCCAGAATTATGGAGAGGCTGTTCTGTGCTCCAGAGGAATGATGGGGGTGGGGAGTGACTCTTCCTCCCAGCTGCCCCCTGTGCTGGGACCGGGACAGCCCCACTGGCCACGTTTGCTGCTGTTCCCCCCTCTGCGGCCACATCCTCACCCCAGATAACCCCAGCCAAGGGAGGGGAGGAAAAGCTCCGGAGCCAGATAAAGACAGACGGATTATAAGGTGTTTATGCTTTTGCAAAATTAAAGTCTTGAAGGTGAGACAGGTTTACATTGGCACAGAATTAATGGTTTGATGCAGCACAAGGGGACAGCGAGAGCAGGGAGCGGGGCCATCCATCAGCACACGCCGATGGCACAGGGGAAGGAGATGCTGGCATAAATCAGGCCCTGTGCAGGAAATAAGCAGGATGGATGACAGGCAGGAGCTGGTGATCTGTTATTCCCACTGCGCCAGAAGATGCAGGAAACGTGGCTGGGTGAGTTCAGGTCTCATTCCAGCACGGAGTGCTGGGTGGCTCCGGGCGGGATGAGCCTTCCCTGCGCTGCCAGGCCCATGGATGGGGGGCTCTGTGCTCACCCCACATCCTGCACGGATGCTCAGAGGCTGGGGACACCCACATGAGGCAGAGCAGGGCCTGGGGGCTTCACCTCCCTCTCTGGAGGTGTCAGTGCCAGCTGCCATCTCCACGTCCTTGGAGAACTGAGCCCAAACAGAAGCAGAGGAGGTTTTCCTTCCCTTGAACAGGGGCTGAAGGGGATTAGGGGTCTCTCACCGGTCCTTCTGGCATCTCTGCATTGCTCTCCCTCCCTGCCAGGGTGTTCCAGCTCTGCTTTGGGAATGTGGGCACTCTCCTGAGGGAGATGAGACAGGAGATGGGCTGCTCCATAGGCTTAGGCTCATCTCTCGTACACAATTTCCTAATTTTAAGACTTTGCGCTCGGTTTCTCTGTTTATTCACCAGACCTCCCCAGCAGTTCCTGGTGCCGCTCTGACTTCAAAGGGAAATGAGACCTTACACGTTTAATTGAGGCAAATTTCCTCCCTGTTGTCAGGTCAGCGAGGGGGGGATTAATGGGGGCCAAGGCTCAGCCCTCTGGGGACACCCAAACATTTCAACACATGGGGCAACCCTGGAAGGTGGAAAACAGGCGATGGGGAACTGGAGGTGACCAGGGCTGATCAGGAGCAGCTGAGACACATAAATCTCTCCAGCCATCAAGAGCTGCAACCTCCCCCCACCTCTTTATTTAGGCTGTGTTTTTTGAATGTAACCTGACGCAATTAAACTCTTTCATCAGATGTCCTGCCTTCAATTTACCTCCTGCTTAGCGGTATCACCGGCAAAGGAAGGACGTGGGAGGCTCCTGCAGCCTTGCACGGGTCTGGATGTGGGCAGAGACAGCTCAGGTGAGTCCTGCTGTTCTGGGCCGTCCCTGCGGCTCCGTCACCTCCAGCAGCAGCCCTTGCCCCAGGGCCACCTCTCAGGAGGGCAGCACAGCCGGTGGGAAGCAGCTTGGGTGCCTCAGACACTGTCCCCGCATCTCCCCTCCCCTCTCCTGGTGCCTGTCCTTGCCATTCCCGGGGGATGAAGAAGAGTTTTAGCAGAGAGGGTCGAGGCGTCGGTGTGGCTGTGACGGGGAGCTCCAGCCCTGTCCCTGTGGGACACTCCTGGGAAGAAGGAGAAAGAACACCACAGCCCTGCCGAGCTCCTGCCGCGCCCGGCCCTTCCCCCTGCACCGACGCAGAGCCAGTGACAGATCGTGCCTCACCCGGCAAAGATGTGAGACGGGGTTTGTTTGGACAGTTTTAGGGTCACTTCCAGGCTCCCAGAGATCCAGCTGCTGTCAGCAGCCAGAGACGCAGCCCCGCGGGGACCCGACCTCTGCTCCTGGAGGTCCAACCCCCGGAGCCGCGGTGCTGACACCTCCCTCCTGGTTTGGGGAGGAATTTCGGATGGGTTTTCCCCCACCGACCCACCCCAGCCCCGAAGGTCTCCTGCTGGCAGCGCTGGCATGCAGCTGGTCCCACTCCTAGTCCTCACTCCTGCCGTGCCCAAAGCAGAGGGGACAATCCAGCCCCAGCATGATTTGGGATCGCTCTAAAGGGTTTCAGATCCCACAGGATGACTGCCTGTCGTCGTAAAAGCAGCGAGTCTCACTCATGTGAGCGAGCCCGGGGAAGACGCGGTGCCATGGCCGTGCCACCCCGCGGGAAGGGCCGGGGGGATGCAGGGCCCGAGCTCTGCAGGAAAAGCCCCCCTTTTGTCCCTTATTTGAGTGCTCAGCCCCTGCTGCGAGGCTGAAGCCCACGAACATTAACCCTGAGGCTATAAAACCTGACTCGGTGTTTAACAGCCACACGGCGGAACCACAGCGAGCCGAAAAACTGCGCGGAAATTCCCAAGCCAAGGACTGCGACTGGAATTAATTAGTTCTTGCTCCGACAACCTTTTCTGGTGCCACCAGGTGGTAACAACGTGCAGAAGCCGGCTGTCCCCTCATGCCATCCGGTCCCGGACAGCTGCTCTTAGGCACTGGTAGGTGGGAAAGAAATCCCCGTGCCTTGGGACATCGATCTCCAGGGAGCAGCGGCGGAGCATAAATCCTCCCAGGAGTGTTGTATGGCGACGGGGGAATGCTTTTGAAGGATGGAGGGATCTTAGCTGCTACCAAATGTCAATTTTCTCGAAAGGTTTTTGGAGAAAAAGGACTTTGCATGAGCCCTGTGCACAGTGGCGCAGCATGGCAGCCTCGGTGGTCCTGCCTTGACCAGCCCCTGCCCTGATGGAGCCGTGTCCCCACTGTGAGTGTCCCCAAAACAGCGCACCACGGCGGGAGGGACATGGCAGGTTTTCCTGGGGAAACCCCGAGCCTGGTCCCCCAAGCAGGGGAGGGAGGAGAAGGCTGGAGAGGGGAAGGGCAGCAATGACCTCAGCGCTAAACACTCCATGATAAAGGTTCTTTCTGGGCTTTTCCCGAGCCCTGATTGCCCCCCGGGAGAGCGGAGCCGCACAGGACGCTTTTCATCCGCCGGTCCTGGCTGGCCTCTGGCCGGCCCGCTCCACCTCCCGCGGTCCTGCCTTTCCTTCTTCAAGGAGCAAGAAAGTGGAAATCCTTTGATGCCAGGAAGCGACAGAGAATATTTTCTGCTCCTAAAATAAAGGATACCATTTTCTAAGCATCTCCTCTCCTCCCTGGGCCCTCCCACCTTCCCCATCCCTCGCTCCCTGCTCCTCCCGCCCCCGCTCCCTGCCCATGGAACTCCTGGGCAGAGCCGGTTGTCATCTTTTCAACACCTCGTTTTTCCCTCGCTCCGAGTGTGCAGGGAGCGGCTCTTACTGTTTACACACCTCCGGCTCTGGGGCGGGAGGTGAAACAATCCCGGCTTTCATTCCTCGGAGGGGACCGGGAGATGGAGCAGCCCCGGCCACAGTACCCACCGCAGCGCCTGGGATGGCCAAGCTGCTCCTCCCCAGGGACCCCCGCGCTTCCCCCGTGCCAGGATACAGCTCCTGCCTCCGGGATGGCTCCTCCTCCGCAGGGAAATGCCCAGCCTGGCCGCTGGCTCGAGGTGAGCCTGGACATCACCTGCCCATGGCCACTGGCACATTCCTGGGTATCTCCCCACCATGGAGGGTGTCATCCCTGGTATCCCATCGCGGTGCTGGTTGCAAGCTGAGTTTTCCTTGACTGGTGCAGGAGTGTGGGCTGCGAGCAGCCCCTCCCTGAGCTTCCTGTGATTTATTAAAGGCTGAGCCTGTCCCAGCCATCCTGAGCTCACCAGGGCCGGGGGAAGTGACCCCACTCCCCTGGAGCTGCAGTGTATCAGAGCCTCCGAGCTGGTAACTGTGAAGGAAAACTCTCCCACCCTTCTCCTCGTGTCTCCATCCAAAGGTTTCTCCTGGGGGCTGTGCTCCGGGAGTTTCACAGCTGTGTGTTTGCGAGGCTGCCCCAATGGAGTGTCCCCAGTGCCAGCACACACGGCACGTCCCTGTGTGTGCAGGGCACATGGCCCACGCCCAGCCTGTGCCTTCTGCTGCTCCTGAGCCCAGGAACGTGTCTTTCCCCGTGTCCTTGGTGCCTCCAGAGCCCCGCTGAGCACTGCACAACTTGTGCCGTGGGGGTTGAACAGACTGAGCAGGTGTGGGGGAGCTGGATGCTGAGAGCCCCCGAGGACCTTCCCACAGAGACATCACCTCGCTGCGGGTGGGGATGGGAGCACGGAGCCACCGGGAGCAGTGGGCACTGCTGCGAGCTCGGGGATGCCCGGGGCAGCGGTGGAGAGGAGAGGGAGCGGACTCAGGGAATGAGAGCTCTGTGCCAGACCCCTCCAGGAGTGACCTGAGAGCAGCCCTGGCCCTGCAGTGGGTGCTGAGCATCGCCCCTGTGTCCTCCCAGGCCCCACAGAGAGGAATGGGCTGGTTCTGGTTCGGCTGCTGCTGCAGCTCCTTTATTCATTTATCATCAAAGTCTCATCTCTGAGACATGACAGAAAACACACAGATGAGGGAAAGAAGTAAAGTTTGCTGAGCAGGGTGGGATTTCTGTGCTACTTGGGGGACCGTGTCCTAGTTTCTGGTGTTTCTTTCCCTCTCTGACAATACTCCAAGGGCAAAGCCTCCAAGGACTCCAAGCCCTTGACCTTCTTCGTCAGGCAGAGCTGCTCAGACGCAGCCTCCCCGACGGACCCCGGCTGGCGTCGGAATCAAGGATGTTGATTGCATTCAGATTCTAATTTACTCAACTTGCTACTAGGAAGTCATCAGAAAAGATGGTTTAAAATCATTCAGGGAAAACTCAGAGCATAAAATTTTAATTGCCACCTTGTGAAATGAGGTTCTCCTGGGCTAGCCAAGCCTGGCTGCTGTGCCAGGGTGGGTGGAGATGTTCTTCACCAGCTCTGTTGCCGCAGGCAGGAGGATGGAGATGGGGACAAACAGGTGCTGTAGCTGCTGCAGGATTTCCCTACAAGCAGTGCAGGGAAAACACTTGGCTGGACACCAGCAGTGGCCCTGGGTCATGCATTCTGGGCACTCTGGTCTCATCAACACCCAAACTTTCACCCCTTTAGCAAAACCCTTTTGACATCTGAAAGAGCTACCACCTCCACCTCTGCAGCAGGATTGCATTATTCATGGTAACTTGGTTAATAGAATAATTCTGCTTGGTTTGGACTCAAAATTGCCCATGAACAGTCTTCAGTTTTGGTGATGTTATTCAAAACAGAGAATAAAAGACCCCTGGGTACGTGGCTGGTCCCTGAGCCTTGGGACTATGGAATGCTGGCTCCTTCTGGGCACACACTCCAGCCATGGAGCCCCCTGGGGTCTGTGTTTGAACAAACTCATGCAAATCCACCCCAGATAACTTGTGAAAATCTCCTTAATCCTCTCTGGGCCCGCACAATGACCTGCACCCCCCAGGTGCTGAGGGAACGGGGCAGGTGAGGGCAGATGGTGCCAGCACAGACATGGCCTCACTCCTCTGCAGAACATCATGAGTTTGCGACTGGAAACAGGAAAAAGCCTCTGCCTTCCCCCTCATCCTCCCTCTGTGCAGGTTCCTGGCCTCACACAATTATTTATGTGCTGGAAGAGGCAAATCAAAGATCATTAAGGTGAGTCCAGCAGCAGAGAGCCGGATCTGCTGCCGGAGCGGGGCTTTGCCGGGCGATCCGAGCCCGCTCTCCGCTGCCTCAGGCACCCCCGTCACCTGCCAGTGTCCCCAGGTACCTCAGAACCCACAGATCGATAAAGCCACGCTGGGGCTGGAGTGTGAGCGTGCCCAGGACAGCATCGATCCCTCATCACCGCAGAGAGCAGAGTCCGTAATGGGCTGGGATGAGCCGGGGCTGACGGATCCTCGAGCAGCTGGAGATCAATAGCTTTCATAAAGCAGACTGAAAAATAGGGGAGAGGCCTAATGGCACCAGAGTGCTGGGCTACACTTATACAAGAAAAACAATTTGAGGAGGACCAAATAGCAACATTGATCATGCCACTATTTCCCCATTTTTATTTTTCTTTGGGAAGGTTCTCAGCTAACTCCAGACATCACAAACCTTTATTGGAGCCGCGGTGCAAGCAGAGGCTGCACGTGGCATTGCTGCTCTTTGCATTCCCAGCGTGTTGTGCTGGGTTTAACCCTTACTTTAATTAGGAAAATTCCCTGGGCAGGCCCCGTCTCTCCCTCCCTGCGCTGTCAAACCCTCAGGCTGGAGGGAGAAAGGAGCATCTCCTGCACACAGGGAGAGGGGCAGGGGTGCTCTGCTCTTGTATTACCCTGATCTGCTGCCCACCCTGCACTGCGCTGTGGAACAGCCCTGCACCGTGTGCCCCACCCTCACTGGGACAACTGGTGGGAGTTTCGGGGCTGAACACGTTCCCCCCCTGCCCAGGCACCCTCGGGAGTGCCAGGGGCTCTCCATCCCTGCCAGGGAGCCGAAGGCAGCCAGAGCTGCCCCATGGCACCGCTGTGGTCATGGGACACGGCCCCACGGCAGCTCACAGGAAGAGTTACGTGCTCAGGATTAACTCCGTGCTGTTCGTGGCAGCACCTGACCAGATGTTTTGTCTTGGAACACACCTGCCTCATTTATTATTTTTTTAGAGATCTATTCTACAGTTGTGGATGAGTTCTGCCAGGCAAGGCTGGACTGGGGCTTTCTGTGGGATGCACGAAGCAATGCCTGAAACCTGGGGCCATATCAGAGTCTGTGAGGAGAGTGTTCAGCTTGTCATGGACTTAATAAAGTTTATTGAGTCTTTGAGCCTTTAGAGTCTGTCTGATCCATCATCAGGGCTTACAACTAAACTTCCAGGGAAAATAAATTTGCTGCTCAGGGACAGGTGGTGAAATTGCCATGGATGCTAGGGCAAGGCTGGCAGGAGGGCTGGGCAGAGAGGAGGTGACCACGACAAGAGCTGGGTTACAGCCAGGGAACCTCAGCTTTTAAAGGAACAATTTGCAGAAACTGCCATGGAAGTTACTGTAAGGTCAAATTTATAAAGCAGAACACAGTGGTTGGATAAAGCAGTTCAGGAGAGATTTATCTACCACGTAAGGAAGAATCGTGGCAAGATTTGCTCAGTGGCAGTACCAGAGAGATGTCTGAGACTGTGAGGTGGTGGAAAACCCAGGGAGGCTCCAACAAGAGAAGAGATCATGGAATCACAGAATCCTAGGATGGGTTGGAAGGGACCTTAAAGCCCATCTCATTCCACCTCCTGCCATGGGCAGGGAGATCTTTCTCTATCCCAGGTTGCTCCAAGGCCTGTCCAACCTGGCCTTGGACACTTCCAGAGATGGGGCAGCCACAGCTTCTCTGGGCAACTGTGCCAAGGTTTCACTACCCTCATTTTAAAAAATATGTCCAATCTAACTGGACCCTCCTTCAGTTTAAAACCATCCCCCTTGTCCTATCAGACCTTCCCCTGTTCCGGTCATGGCTGAGAATGACAAAGAGGGATAAAATTGATGATGGACAACCCCAAACCTTACCGTGCCTGCAGTCTCATGTGGTGTTTCCTTGGACTTGGGGCTCTGTGCTGGTGTTTTGGGGGGTGCACAGCTGCCCTGGGGACACTGCTCCCAGAATCCTGAGGCAGGAGGGCACTGCCAGAGCTCTCCTGAGCCAACCTCTGCATCAGCCTCCTCACAGCATATCTGTCAAGCTGGAGCAATCCTGGGAGAAGTTCAATCCTTGGAGACTGAAAACAACCCAGGCAAAACCCCATGTGAAACATCTCCTCTCCGTCACTTCAATCCCATCCACTCCACGGAGCCACAGGAAAAAAGGGCCCATCTGTCTGGAGTTTGTTTTGAAAAGGAAAACCAACCTTCTGGGACAGGATCTCCCAGCGCCTGCTCCTCATCCGCTGATCTCTGCAACCTTGGCACACGGAGCATCTCAGCAATGATTTTTCAGCACACCCGAGTCCAGGAGAGAGCCTGATTTACAATTATCCTTCAGTTACAAAGGTAATTTTAACTGGGATTAGCTGATCCTGTAAAGTAATTGAAGCCAGGAGGTCTGGGGCTGCTGCGCTGTTATTATCACCAGATGCCATCGGAGAAACAAAGGGTGAGGGCTGTCTCCAGAAGTGCTTCTCAAAACCTTCCGATTCCATCTCTCCAGGTATGAGGAGAGGGTGAAGTCTGACAGGCAGGGAGAGGGGGAGAGAAGTGTAGGGATGAATGAGCAGTGATCCTAAATGGATCAGGATGGACAAAGGGAAGGTCAGGGAGGCGGTGGGGAAAAGGGCTGCTCGTGGACTGGACTCCTGCCCAGGCGCCTTTCTCCAGCCTGCTCTGTGGAAGGGCTGTCTCTTCCAGAAGGACAGCACTCCTTATCCCTTCTCTTAGATAAAGAAACCATCCCTCAACTCAATGAGGGAACACCCCCCTACCCTCACCCTCTTGGGATGCTTTGACAGATTCTCAGATGCCGCAGCTGCATTCGAGGTGACCAGCCCAGCTGGCACCCCCGGCCCTCGCTCCAAACTCTCCCCAAATCAGAAAGCCCTCGGTGGCTCTCAGGACATTGGTGCTGCTGTCCCAGCTCTGTCTGGAGTGGGGCTGCTGACCTCGCACTGGCCCCAGCATGTCCCTGCAGTGAGCACTGGGCTGTGCAGGAGTTCACTTAATTGCTTGGAGGGTTTTTGGCTCCTCTGCGAAACCACCAGATCCCGCAGGTGATGGTTGGTGGGAAGCAGGAGCACAGGCAGGAGTGTGGGGAGCACGGACAGAAAGGCTGGGAGCTGTCTCAGCCTCTCCCTGCAGCATCCCCGGGCACAGCGGGGTCCGGCCTCCAGCCTGGCAGAGCCATCCCGGGCACAAGGGACCCTCCAGCCTGGCAGAGCCATCCCAGACACGAGGGACCCTCCAGCCTGGCAGAGCCATCCCGGACACAAGGGACCCTCCAGCCTGGCACAGCCATCCCAGACACGAGGGACCCTCCAGCCTGGCAGAGCCATCCC
>VWPU01013765.1:0-61771 GCA_013398955.1 Callaeas wilsoni
CTCCATGGGGTGCTCCTGGCGGGCCGGCCGTGTCCCGTGTCCCCGTGGCCATGCTGTGCCGCGCGCTGCTCCGCCGCGCCGCCGCCGCGCCCGCCCGTGAGTACCGCGCCTTTCCGCACACCTTCCCGTCCCGATCCATCCCCGGACGCCTGCACGGCCGCGGCGGCCGCCTCGCGGCTCCTGGCGCCCGAGCCTGTGGTGGCTGGGGCGCTTATGGTCCGTCTGTCCCATTGCAGGTCCGTCCTCAGCCCTTCCCCTGCAGCATCTCTTGGAGAGCTACCAGTGCGGCCAAGAAGATGACCACCTGTCTTACGGGGAAACGGGAATGCCGGTCCCTCCTTTCGGCTGCACCTTTTCTACAGGTAATGTCACCTTCTGAAAGCCCTTTGGGGGGGCAGGGCTCTGCTGTCAGCAGAGTTTCTTGTTTTAAAGAGAGCTGGTAGCAGTATGCTTCCTCCTACACGTGATAAACATGGGATCGTGGTGCTCCTAGATATACTGATGGAAAGTATTCCCTCAAAGAAGCAACTGCAAAGCATTTATTTTAGTGTCTCTTTGTTTAATCTGTGTCTGTTTCAAGATATGTCTTCTTGGTGACAGTGTGAGGCTACCTAGGTGAAAAACTGGGCTTTGTTCAAAATATGTGAAAGCTATAACAGGATGGAGAACATTAGGTGGAAATCAGAGGTGAATGAATGTCACCAGGCAGTTACAGCATTTCCCCTTGATGGGGGGAAGGAGTAAGCAATGAAGCTCCTGGATCTTTAGGGCAAAAATTTTTCATTCATTGTACTCTACTTTTGGCATGAGATTTTACATTTCTCTAAGGTGGCTTCCTGCTTTTCCAACTCAGATCGTGGAAAATGCTGGAGGCTGTAGATGGTATGTACTCTAGATACAGAAGACTAACTAGAGAAATGTTATAGCTGGTGAAAGAGGCATTATTTCAAAAGTTGCTTCTGGAGCCATTTGGTTGCCTATGTATAGTCATTCCTGAATGGAACATCTAGAAAAAATGCTTGCCAATATTTCTGTATTTTAACACTTAGGTTGCTATGTAAATGCTGTTTATTTCACAGCCATATGTTTGCTGCATACCCTATTTAAGGCATCTGTGGCCTTTCACAAAGAGCATGGGCATGATTACGTATTGGCTCCATGATATGATACGTTTCAATTTTTTTTCAGCCCCAAATTTGGAGCACATACTGGCAGTTGCAAATGAAGAAGGGTTTGTTAGACTGTATGATACTGAAGCACGGACCACCAGCAAGCTCATCTTTAAAGGTAAATGTTGTACAGAAGGTGATCTTCATTTGATGTGACAAGTATGAGATTTGCTGCAATCAAAGAAAGCTTTTTGCAAGTCCTTAAAACATAAATTGTAGGCAGTACTTAAATCCTTCCACATACTTTGCTGAGTATTCTTTACAAAGCAGCAGTGTGAATGTGCTCTTAAAACAGCAGTAGTAGATTAATTGTTCTGTGTTGTTTTTCATGCCTAAGGCAAACTTGTTGACAAGATTTTCCATTTCAGTGTCTGATGTCATACAGTCTTCTGCAAAATATCATGCTGCAATGCACTGAACTAATCTTGGCTTTTGTTTTCTTGTTAGAATGGCAGGCTCACTCAAATGCTGTATTTGACCTTGCCTGGGTGCCAGGAGAACACAGGATTGTAAGCAATCTTTTGCCATCTGACTTTATTTTTAATGCTTTGGCAACTATGTACAGAAAATGGCTAAAGCTTTTTATTTTTCCCTCTGAAGGTCACTGCTTCAGGAGATCAGACAGCCAAGGTGTGGGATGTGAGAGCTGGCGAGCTTCTTGGCATATGCAAAGGTCACCAGTGTAGCCTCAAGTCAGTTGCTTTT
This sequence comes from Callaeas wilsoni, assembly GCA_013398955.1. Classification (NCBI taxonomy): domain Eukaryota; kingdom Metazoa; phylum Chordata; class Aves; order Passeriformes; family Callaeidae; genus Callaeas; species Callaeas wilsoni. Next base: position 1,875 of record VWPU01013765.1, read on the forward strand.
TCTAGATTTGAGAAAGGTAAATGTTGATATTCCCTGTTGTCTGTTTTTTCCTTCTTCTTTCCCCCTGGCAAAGTACTTTAAGTGCCAAAAAAGGGTTTTGGAAACTGACAGGTACAAATAGCGCAGGCCAAACAGCGACCCAGCCAGGAAAGCAAAACTGACTTGTTGGAATGTGATGGTGTCCTGATGCTAAGATCTGCACATTTCTAATCTTCTAATCTTATTTTGGGCAAAGATAAGATAGGATATCTGCTTCCATACCTAAGTGTGTGAACGCACTTTGCATAAGCTGGTTTCTCTAGTGGGAGTAAGAAAAAAATAGTAAGAGTAAGGGAACTGGTCAAAAAGCATGGAAAAGCAATGGCCTGAGTTTTGTATTTCCAGGACTGGTGTCCCAAGTGTTGGAACAGAAGAGCCGGGGGTATATAGATGGCATTGTACTGCATTCAGTTAATTAAATTAATGCTTTTGGAAGCTAATATCACTTTTTTTCTCTCAGCTGTCTTCTGTACTGGAGGCAGAGATGGAAACATCATGGTTTGGGATACCAGGTGCAACAAGAAAGGTAAATAAACTTTCAGATATGTATCAGAAAAGCTTGGTATCTCATGTAAAAGGACTGTTCAGATGGATTTGTTGGACTGATACTTTTGATTGCAATATGGGCCGCACTTCAGTAAGATGCAGAGGGTTCTCAGATAACTGTACTGCTTTAGTGCTGTAAAAGGATGGAATAGGTGTCTCTGCTATGGAGAATACATTTTTCCACTTTGCAGCAGTCCCTGATTAGCAGCATGATGCACAGGCTGGTTTGATAATTCCCTGTGTATAGGTAAGGAGATGAGGGGGTACAGAATGCACCCCTGTTAGGGCAGCACAAAAGCAGACGAGACGGGAGAGATTTCTTAGGTTCATAGCCATCCAGAGGGGTGAAGAAAAGCTGGAAAGGCTCCTGCCAGAATAGGAAGGAAGGCAGAAAGTGTAGCAAAAATGGAGCTTGTGAGTGCTGGCAGCAACTGAATATATTGTGGGAACACCTACTATAAATGCGATGTGAGCTCATTCTGCTCCTCTTTCAGTTTCCTGGAGCTTTTCCTTCTCCAGCCCCTTCCCCTTATGCCTTTTCCCAATTCCCTGCTCTGCCACAGCAGTTTCTTTGCCTGAACATGTCTTGCTCTTCCATCTGTCCCAGGTTCCCTGGCTTTTCAAACAGGCAAGTGGAGGAAAAGAGTGACTCCACATGACTGAAGTGGAAGGTGTAAGAAAAAAAAATTAGAAAAGTTGCATTACTCTAGTAAAGCAGTACGTTTCATAAAGTAACAGGCAAAAGGCTAAACAGAACGTTGTAAAATAGAGTGGAAAAGCACTGGAAACCTTCCAGTGAGCACTGTTCTGCTTGGGATGAGACTGGTTGAATGCTCCAGAGCAGGATGCATGTGAAAAACAGACCAAGGGGTAATGATTTCCAAAGGCAGCCTGCCTAGATCAGTTTTAGTTTCATTGTCCATGCTACACTGACCTCTGTAATTTTTTGCATCATGTTCTTCTCACTGGTTTCATATGTAAGTAAGCTTTGTTTTCAGAATATAGTAATGATTTTAAAGGTTAATCTAAGCCACCTTTTAGGATGAATTCCAAGCTGATGCCTGTTTTATTAAAGTGATAGCAAAATTGCATGTAAACTACTAATTGAGATGTCTTTGGTTTCTTTCAGATGGCTTTTATAGGCAGGTGAATCAAATCAGTGGAGCACACAACGTGGTTGACAAGCAGACTCCTTCCAAACTGAAGAAGAAGAGGCAGAACATGAGAGGACTTGCTCCCTTGGTGGTAGGTATCTGGGCAACAAACAAAATGTCCCTTCTGAGGACAGTGTTATTCACAGAGTTCTTCCTGAGTAAGTATAGTGAGAAATATGTGGCTTGTATGTGGTAAATGCGTCCATTTATCTTTGCAGAGACAGGGGTTTTTGTCATGGTCACTTGCTATGGCTAATTTGTTTAGTTGCCTAACAACCAACATGCCGTAAAAGCCAACTTTGGGCAAATGCTATGTGAAAATACATATTTTCTTTCCCCCCCCTCCCCCCTTTTTTTTTTTTTTTTTTCTTCCCAGAGAAGAAAGGAGTGCCCAGCATTCCTTTTTTGCCGCCCCTAATTTGACCAGACGAATTACTGCCTTACTGGAGTAAGACCTGATCATTTTTAATCTGTTAAACCTTGTGATGAAGGCAGCTTTCTTATCAGTGACCTGAAAGGTATAATCTCAAACTGCTGCCCAGACACTTATCTCTCAGTGGCAATTTCACTGGTGGGAGTGTTCAAAGGATTGTTGTGTCCTAAATGACATCTGGTGTTTCTAGGTTCTGCTGCCTGGCTAGGAGCAGGGTTTCCCTGCATTCACATGGCCTTGAACTAAGCAGCAAGATCTTGCTGACCTTAAAAGAAAATAATGTTCTTTTTTCTTCTCTTTTTAAGGATTTCCAGCAGAGTGTAACTGTGGTGCTGCTTCAGGACGAGCATACTCTTATCTCTGCAGGAGCTGTTGATGGGTAAGGAGGGAGGATGCCTGCTTTCCTGTCTATTCTGTGTGTGCTCAGTGGCATAAAAAGACTGGGAGATTTTCTCTCCAACATCACTCAGTGGCCAGCAAGGCTAGAGTTACTGCTAAGTGGAATCAACAGCTACGCTGTCAGCTTGCATTGGCTTTGCTTCCTTACTGGAGATTGCTGCACTGGACAAATTGTGCATATGTGGTAAATGCCCATTTTAGTGTCTTAGCTATGGGGCAGAATGAGAGCAATTCTTATCTCTCTCTCTATTCTCATAGACCTGTGAGACCACACACAGACAGACTATTGTTAGACAGCCTTTTTGGATGTGGGTGGGTGGTCAGGGCCTGGATATGTGTAGGCGTGCTTGAGATAATGTTGCTTTGAGTTACAAAAGATGCATTCTCTTAGGTGCCAGATCCCTTGCAGCATCTTGGAGCTTAAGCAAATTGTCTTATTGATTAGCATGGAAATGATCCGCTTGGACTCAATTCTTTAGCAGGTTCCATGTGGTAAGAGCCTTTCTGAGGCAGATAAGATTGACTCTCTTGCCTATGGTTCATGACAGACTTGCTCCCAAACAGCAAGGAAAAAAATTGGAAGACTTAGTTTTTAAAACTACAAACTAAAACTACTTGTCAGAAGTATAGGGCGTCCTTGTATTTCCTTTTAGTAGTTGAAGGAAGTAGGCTTGTAGGCTCTTGTTCTGTCTTGTGCTAGTTACAGAAGGTAGTGCTGCGTCCTCACCCGTGGCCAGCAGAGCAGTTGTTTTGCTTTCAGCACGGCTCTGCTCTGCTTCTGCTCAGTTGTTGTCTCCTTAGCACTGGACACTCCTCAGTCATGAGCAACCTGACTTCCTGTGCTCTTAAAAGGCTTTATCAGCATGGAAAGGGAAATTTGGAAGCTGAAGACAGTCGTGCTTTTCTATTCCAGTGTGATCAAAGTGTGGGACTTGCGCAGGAACTACGCCGCTTTCCGCCAGGACCCGTTGCCCGTCAGGTCTTTCTGCTACCCTGGAACCAGCACTCGCAAGCTGGGTAAGGCACTGGACATGGATTCATTAGTGTGCAGAGGGAATCTAAGAAGTCCTGACAGTGACATTTCTTATCTTTATAGCCAATTGTCGATCAGACTGGCAAATTCTGCAGGGTATTTTGATTGCCAATACCAAATTTTCAAGTTGAAAAGTGAACATGCCTGGCTTCTATATCACTGCACCAATAATAAAAACTTGCAAAAGCTTCAGCAGTGCATTTTCATAAACAGAGATGAGGAGCAGTAGAGCTCTTGATGAGGACTTTAGCTAGTCATTTTGATACAGGAGTAAAATTCAGATTGAACTTCCTTTGCATTGTATCTTGCAAAGACAACAGACTGGACTGGGTTTTTATATTATCACCTCTTGAAACTGTTATCAAAAACAATAGCACACTTGTTCATGTTTCTCTGTCTTCTTTTTACCTTTACTGTCTTACAATGCTCTGATTCAACACAGTAATTCCTGATAATCTATCTAATCAATGTGGTAATGGTCAGTGTAAGTCCCAGGAACATGAGGGAAATCCTCGAGGAGGTAGCTGTGAAATAATTTGCCTGCAGGGAAAGATTCTTCTTGAATCTGAATCACTAGGAAATCAGAGAATGGGTTGTTTTACCAAAGCATGATGGTTTCTTTTTATTTTTGATCTCTGCTTCTACAATTGGTTGTTCCTGTTATGTTTGAAGCTATCAAATAAATCACTCGCTTGTTCTGAAGGTGCAATTCCTTTCTAAATACCACTCTGAATCCTCATGAGAAAACCTAGATGTTATTCTAGAAACATTTCTTCTTCAGCAAGTGCTCTGTCAAACAATCTCATACATGTTACAGACCCTTTCCTATTTCCTTCTCTGGGCATTTCTTTGAGAATGTCTCTTTTCCAATTTTTGTTCTTACAGAGAACTTCTCTCTTTGTCTATAGGGTATTCTAGCCTGGTTTTGGATTCCACTGGTGCTAATCTGTTTGCTAACTGCACTGATGACAGTATCTACATGTTCCATATGGCAAGTTTAAGGACCACTCCAGGTAAACATGATACCTGTGGAAATAGTTGCAAGAAAAATAGGTGTTACAGAGCATAGGTCAAGTTTGTTCCTCTGACATGGAGAGGCAGGGACCAGGCTCAATACTTAAAGGAAACCTATTCCATGCTCTTATCCCTAAAGCTATGCAGGAGAGATCCACATTTTGTGTTAAGCCAGCCACATAGAATTTATAGCACAAAAACTTTTATGAGTATCCACACAAAAACTTTTATGAGTGCAGATACTGGTTCACCCAGACAGAGACCGATGGTAGTTGGCGTGTTAGCTCTAGTTATCCAGTGAGGAATGGCTACTATCCAGCCTGAAGCAAGTTTGAATCTTCTGCTTACTGGCAGTCACTGATTTGTCAGACTTTTAGATATGAATCCGTTGAAAGTGATCACCTGATAACTTCAGATATTTTAAGGTGTCTTTTAAATTTAACTTCTACCACAGTTTCGGAGCGAAAGGATCCTCAGCATATTGAGGTGCTTCAGCCTTTCAGATTCCTTCAGCTCTGCATCTGTGACCTTTACATGCATGAGATGGCCCAGAGCCTTTGGTGCACGAAGCTGCTTTGTCATAGGCCAGTGGCCACTTCCCAGAAAGTGGCAAAACTTGTTAGATACATTCCAGCCAGACACATAATTTATTTCCCATTGCCTTTCCTCAGTCTCTCAGTTGACTGAAATCAAATGAACAATGTGTCCTTTTGTCTGCTCTTCAGGAAGGCAGTCTGGTGGGTGGGAATGCTTCCAGAGCGGAGAAGTGCTGCAAGCAGGAAATATTAATAGCTTGGTTGTTGAGGTTAACCCCTGCTCTGTGGGAACGGGCTGCCTGTCCCCTCACAGGAGCAGGCTGTCACCAACACACGCCTCGGCCTCCTCATGGAGCTCTTGCCTTGCGTGTGCGGCCGAGGCGAGCGCTCCATTTCTGCAGCTGGATGGACCTCGCGCGCGGCTCCTTGGAGCGCGGGGTTCCCGCAGAGGGCAGCGCCTGCCCGCCCTTGTGCCGCTCTCTCTCCGCCCGCGCCGCGGCTGCGGCTGCTCTTCCCCTTCCCCAGCGCTGAGGCAGCTTCGGTTCGTCAGGAAATCCTCCCATAACAGCACGTGCTGCCTGCTTTAGGAAGGGGCTCACTGTCTGGTGGCCACTGCACTGGAAGAGCTGTGGGCGAAAAAAATTTAAGGGTGTTTTGGGGTCTTGCAACTCTTTAAAGGCCACCAAAGGCGCCCACGTGTCCTCTGGTCTGTGGGTTGTTTCCTTTGTGAGAGCCACTACTGAAACAGGGCTGCAGGAGAGGGTGCCAGCCCAGCCTGGGGCTGCACTGGGAAATTTGAGCTTTGTGCCCCGTGAGAGGCCAGGACATGGCGCAGCCAAGCACTCCAGATCCACACTCGGCTCTCATGCCAGCCGAAGGCCCTTGTGGTAGGGGGAATGTCAGCCATTTGGGGTGATGGTTTCAAGGCTTTAGCAAACACTACTAAGGCTTTAAATACCGGAGAGCATGGCTGACAAAATGCAAGTTTTATTGATGAAATGAAGCTGCTGGCAGCGGGAGGAAGGAGCAGCCAGTGCCTTTGTTGCCACCTGTGTGGAAGAAGGCTCCTGCTGCAGGACTGCCCTTGTTGATGTAGCAGGACTGGTGATGGCGGCTGAAGGAGGAAGAGACAGGGAACCTGAACCAGAGTATTGGGGCAGCCCAGGTGATGGCTGAGCCTGCTTGTGATATGGGTCAAGCTAAAGCCTTAATGAAACTGCCGTTGCTTTGTTTGGGAAGCCTGAAGGGCTCCAGTTGAATAATAAAAACTTCCTGCTGCCAGAGCCCCAGAGCAAGGGAGCAGTGCAACCACTTTCTCCAAACGATATGTGGCCAGGCAGGAAAAGCCTGTAAGATCAGCCCTTCTTGCACAACTGACTCCAGGGCTGTGTGTTGAGTGGGGCTTTTATTTATTTTTTTATTTTATATTCTCTTCGCAGTGGCTGTTTTCAGTGGACACCAGAATTCAACCTTTTACATCAAATCCAGCACCAGCCCAGATGACCAGTTCCTGGTCAGTGGCTCGAGTGACTGCAACGCGTACATCTGGAAGGTGAGGCAATGGAGGGAGACCCAAGCATGCAGCTTGGAGCTGCTTTTGCCTTTCGTGTTCACACAGAGCACTCCTTGCTTCCCAATCCTACCCAAAGCAGCATGGGGCTAGCTCCTGGCATGTTGTGCCTGGAGTGTGTATGTTGCTGTCAAGGCTTCGTGTAATTGTTTAATGTAAAACAGAGCTAACCTCCTGCCATCAGTATGTCTCTCATCGCTGCTGCTTATTGCAAGTTGCTGTTCTTAATCTGCTTTTAATGGGCATTAAAGTCCTCTTTCAGTCCTGTTGATTCAGGCAGCTATGACAAGTAGACCGTTCTCAGTTCATATTTAGCAATGGAGCACATTAGCAGAAACCTAAAAGTTTAATTGTTTTAAAGGGCACTCTTTCCCTCCACCTCTCCCTTTTCCAGCTCCTGCTTCAGACATAGCTTTTTCTCATGCTTAATTTACAGTAGTTAAAGCCTTTGTATTATAGCAAGGGCTTAGCCAGAGCCTTCAGCAAAATTCCAAAGCACTGTCTGACAGGTGAGGGGCTTTGTCACTTAACATCGTGCAGTGACATGTAGGAAATGCAAATGTCACCAAGATAATAGCAGGCACCTCAGAATAAGGCATGCTTCAATTCTGCTCTCCGTGTTCCTCATATGGGAACAGAGTAGACTTACTGAAGCAGAATAGACAAAAACCACAGGTGGCTGCCTATTTCAGGTTTGGGATAATTTTTAGGGAATGTTGACTTGTGTATCCATTTCACAACGAGTTTGAAAGTAAAATACAAACCTTTCACAGGAGAGGGTCAGCCTGCTGAGGTTGTGGTTTGAGCATGTAGCCTCTTTAATTTGGAGAACACTTGTAAGCAGCTGGGTTGCTCACTCAGTAGAGGCAGGAGTGTGGTAGCATGACTACTATGCCAAGTGGTGTAATTTTAACCTTCCTCATGTTCTGTGCAAGTTCAGCAAAAATGCCTGTGTGAACTTGAGTTGCACATTCTGCATTCGTGTGTTTTGATTCTTCCTTGGAACACAGGCTGGGACTCGGTTGAGAGTATTCAAGGATGTCATTATATCTCAAAATTTAAGCATTTAAGCACATTTAAAATGCATTCATGTACAGAAGGCTTCTACTGGTATCACATATGAGTGACAGGTCATATTGCATATTTATAAAACAAAGCATCAGATGATTACTTTTATTTTAACCCCATAGTCATATTAAAAAGTGGGACTTCCAGTAAATTTGTCTCTTTCAAGACCTGTCATATTCAGAGGCTTCTTAATTTAAATGTTGACAGATTTGACTCTGAAACATACGTCTTTTCATGGCATGAGGACTTAGTATGCTGTGATGGTTAGATGGTTAGATGTTGCATGAGCAGTTAACAGGTAATGTTGTAAGGACCTCAATGAAGAGCTCTTCCTGTATCTAGAGAGGAATAAAATGTAGAGGAAGACCTTTTCCACTTAGATATTTCTCTGAGAAACTTTTGCAGCAGTGCTAAGTTTGTGTTTGGGTGAGGAACACTGTGGATAGAAGTTACTGGTGACAAGGATGCTGTTACAGTCTGTTTTCATATATAAGTCACTTCCAGGCAATGAACACTTCCTTTATTGTGTTGGGTTTGGGTTTTTTGCAAGTTAGAAGTTCATTAATTAATGAACTCTCACTCTTGAACAACCTTAAGATTAGAAAAGCTGGAGAGCAGAGTGATTTTCCTCCACAAAGATGGTACCTATCTGGGGTACCTTCCTGGTAATAAAAAAATACCATTTGTAGACATGTACTTCCATTGTTCTTTCGATCCTTTGATGTGGATCACTCCAAGGTAACCATATCAAGTTACACTTTGGTCTGTCCCAGCCCTGGAATGTACAGACTTCTCTTATGGTGAGCAAAACCATAGACACCATTTTGTGCTGCATCCTGAAGATGGATGTAACATCTGTTTCCAGTGAGTAGAGTAACTAAAAAAAGTCTCACTTCCTAGGTTTCTCATTTTAACCTTTCCACAATAGGCCTCACTTCCCCAGCAGTATCCTGTCAATTCAAGCACAAAAAGCAGCCTGTGCTGCGGCTAATCCTGACTTAACACGCCCAGATTGGCTGACCGTCTTCTGCCAAACACAGTGGACAGGCCATAACTGCACTCTTCTTCACTTCACAGTAATATAAAGTGGGTGTAGTTGATTTAATTTACACTACTGTAGTGTCAAACCACTGTGCCCTAGAAAGAGTAATTCCCTTCCTCTGCTTTCCTTCCAGGAATCAGTGGCTACTGGACCACTGTTGTGTCTGCTATGAGTGTATAATAGCAAGACTGCTATTAACCCTAAGTGAAGGTGTTCTCTGCACCAAGATCTGTTGTTTATTCCCTAAATAGAGATTTAGTGTCCATGGCATTGCATGTTTTGGCAGTGAAGGGAATGCTCTGACCAAGGCATTTAGTGGATATTTAGTCAAGTGATTGCCTCTCTCAAGCCGGGGGAAAAAAAGGGTCGTGTTAAGATGAACCTGTTTGTATCAGAACGACTTAAGTTCTGAAGCTGAATATTCAGCTGCAGTTTTGCAGGCTGTTGTAGGAGATGATCCACAAGAGAAAAATGTGTGTAAATCAGAAGCCTTCCCCAAAGTCTTGCATCTTCCTTTGAAACCTATGTGTAATGTCTACTCATTTTCTCACACAGTAAAGGATCTGTTCATTCCCTTAGTCATTTATGCAAATCCCCTTAATAATTCTCCCTTATAATGTCACATCAATGATGGTGACTCACAGCTCCAGAAAGGATTGCCTGCTGAAAGCAAGCAAAACTTGGATAGAATCTGTGTCTCTGTGTGTGTGTATTCACATGTGTATGTTTTCTTCTTTGGGCCGCTTAATGCTGGCTTCAGCTCTGTCTGTCAGAGGAGCTGGAGCTGAAGATAAGTAGCAATACTGTAGAACAGGAGAAAGATTTTTCTTTTTTATGAAGAGTGTGAGAGAAATGGAGATCAGTTGAATGAAAGTGGGTGATTTAGAGAGCTTTCCTATGAACTCTTAAGGGGGTCTGTAGTCCAAGTGATTGGTTGCAGAAGGAATAGGGACTTGGCAGTTGCACAAATGCCGGTCCTGAAGCCAGTGAAGGTTCATCTATGGGATTTTATTGGCAGGGTTTTCATTTTTCTAATAAACCATTGACCTGTGATTGGGACATTGGTAAAACAGCAGCAGAATATATTTGCCTAACCTGATTCAAAACATCAGCCTCCCAACATTTAAGCATCTTACCTGGAACAGGTAGAGGTACTTAAAATACTTGTGTCACGTTTTGGGCTGACAACTCTGGAGGGAGAATTCCTGTGTGTAGCAGGAATTGAACAAGTGTTTCCATGAACTGCTGCTTAGGGCTTCCTCAGTTGTTGCCTCATGATGACAGGCTGAGAGCACTTGATTTATGCATTTCATACAGGAAAGATGGGAAGTATCCACATGCTTCACAGGTGGGATATGGGGTTTTTCTTGGAGATGTATATTAGCCTGTGTGCCTTCTGACTGTTTGCTTGTTTTTCTATGGAATTTTTAAGGTTTCTGAGCCCAGCCTTCCTCCACGGATACTCCTCGGTCACTCTCAGGAAGTTACCTCTATTGCTTGGTGTCCTTCAGACTTCACGAAGGTTTGTCTTCTGCAGAATGGTCTTTACTGTGAAACAATAGATGTGATGTGACAACATCTGCTTTTCAAAATGGCAGCAGTATTTGTTGTTTTGGGAGTGAATTTTTTGTCAATTATTTCTAAAAATGTTCATTTAGGGGACAGTAATCCAACCTGGTCATATTAGCACAATGTATTATAACCTTTTTATAATTTTCAGATAATTTAAGCTATTTGAGAAGTCCTAAGAAATTGCAAATCAGCCAAGACCTCTGCTGATAAGAGCTTGATACTACCTATAAGAGACATAACAGTGAAATAATTTAATCAGGGCTTTCATAAGCCAAAGGCTTGTTTTGTTCTTCCATATTCATGTCTTCCTTTCCCTCTGACCATTGATACATCTGCTAGTCTTGTACAGAGTGGCAAGAAGTTTTGAATGCCCTTTAAAAAACATATGGACTCCTTTTATTGTGACCTCTTTTCAAAATCTGAGCTGTTTTTCTGACAAAAAGAGCCTCCAGTGAAATTGGGTCAGTAGTTATGCGCCAGGTATCACTAAAAGGAAAACAACTGAAGTAAGAAGTTGGTTCAAATATTTGGCCTAGAAATAGAAATTTGGCCTTCAAAACTAGAAATAACCCTGAAAAATCCTGAACAGTGTCCTAATGATAGCCAGAATTTCTTCCACCTCACAATATTAAAGAGGTCAGCTGCTTTCCTTAGCTTGCATGGCAGCACCAGGGCTTCAGAAAAGCATTACAGTGTAGGAGGGTGGGAGTCTTTCAGGCAAACATGAGGAATTGTTCTCGTTTTGTAAGAGGCACAACGTGAGAACTGGCATTTCAGGTGAAATCTGTGAGGTCGCCCAGCATCCTGATCATGATGTGTTGGAAATGCAGACCAATCCAGCCTTTAAAATTTTTACTGACACAGGGAAGAAATAGTCAGCCATTGTTCAGATGCCAAAGCATGAGGAAAAGTGGAAAATATGGAGCTAAGACAGGTCAGGAAGCTGCTTGGTGTGATTTGGGAGGCAAGGTTGCTTTCTGTACGGACAACATTGGTGTGACAAAGGTAGGAGTAGAGACACTTTCCCCATTCAGATTGCTATGAACTTTCACCACAGCATTTCCTTTTCCTTTCTACTGATTCCCTGCTGAGTCACCAGCTAATCTGCTTAAAGAGAGCCATAAAATGTGGGCTAGATGGGTGCTGCTCCTTTGGCTGGGATTCCAGAGATCCTTTTGGAGCGCATGATGCTGCGGCAGGGCTCTAGACCAGTGTTCCTGGCAGAGTTGGGTTCTCTGCCAGATGCTGCTCACATCTGACTCTGAAGAGATAGCACAGCTCATGCAACAGCTTTCCAATGCCACCTTCTCGGTGTGTTGCAAGTGTTTGTCCCCAAGCAGAAGATGTCCTCAGCAACAGAGGCAGATCAAGATGCAGGTGCAAAAAGGAGCATGGCTGCTTTTGTCTTCTGAGAGACTGAAATCTCAAAATGTGCCGTGACCCTTCCTGAGCAGCCCAGTGTCTCTTACACAGCCATGAAGGCAAACAGTTGGTGGTGGCTGAGATTTCTATAGCAGAAAGACATGAATGCAGCAGCCTTGCCTGCTTTAAAGCAAATACTGCTGCCTGGTGCAGTAATGAAACAGAACTGGGTTCTTTTCATTGTTTAATGGCCAGTCTTGTACCCCTTCAGCCAAGCTTGGCCATCACTCATTTTGGCATGGTGTGTTGGATGTAGCTGTTCCAGTTCACCCAGCCAGTGATCCATAGGATGTGTCCTGCTTACTCTAACACACAAACTTCTACGTAGATTGCCACGTGCTCTGATGACAACACTGTGAGGATTTGGCGCTTACGACGTTGTCCTGAGGAGGAGAAATCAGTGTCCAGAAAAGCCGGCTTGGTGGGCTGGGTCACTCAGAAGAAACCAGAAGAACAACATGGAGCAGGTAAGGCCCCTGAGCTGAGCTATTTTGCTCTGCAGCATGGCTGCTGAATTTTGTCTGTTCTCTGTACCCACAAAAACCTTTCGCTTGTCTTGTTAGCCTTCTGAGGTTTTTCTCATGTTAGGCAATTACTCATATAACCAGACAAGCACTTCTACTTGTAAATACTTCTGCCATCAATAGGACGAGCTGGCTGAAATAGCTTACGAGTATGGCAAAGTCTGTGTGGCCAGACTGCAAAGCAAATATTCATTGACACAGCTTGCTGGGCAGACAGATCTTCAGTGGGTTTCAGCAGGGTTCGATAATTGAACAGCCAAAGGAGATGTCACTGTAGCAACAACTCAATTTCTTTTTTTGTCTCCATCAAATAAAAACTGAGGGCAGTAAGATAATATGCTTTTTCCGGTTTGGTGGTTTACCCAGCAAAGGGCTGACAGCATATATACAGCCTTGGAACTCTGAACTGTTTGCTTCTGCCCATAGCTGAATTGTACACAGATTTCTCGGGTGCAGTTATCAGTATTGTCTCTCTTTCTTCAGCTTCAGTCAGTGGTACTGACCATATACAGCCAAATGAAATGCTGTGTAGTGAAAATACTTCAAAAAAACATGTGGACAGTTGTGATGATTTTAATGTCCCAGAATTAATAATCTATTCATCTGCTAAGTCTAGTGAACAAATGCAGTACCTTTCTACAAAGCCTAGGCACTCAGGCAAGCTGTGCAGCGTGCTCTGAGCTAGCAAGCAGATGTGGGCTCTGTAGAGAAGGTAGTCACTAGGTAGTACCCTAGACCAGAACAAAGGAACCCTGGATCACAATATTGCTTTGATTTGTCTGTAACCTGCATTCTGTTGCAGTAGGGTAGATGAAAGGACAACTGCCCTCCCCCCAAAGGGAGGTAAGATGAGCTCTGTAGAGTAGCTCTGAAACTTAAGAATACAATAGCTTCCCAGCAGCTGCTGCTGTGACTTCCTGCATTCCACCTATCTTCTCAAGCCACCCTTCAAATGAATTTCATCTTGGCTAACACAAATAAAGGCTGAAGGTCTCCAAATCCCACTAATGGGATAACATTACCTCTAACCTTTCTCCAGTGAGTAACAAGTCTAGCAGGAAGTTTGCAGGACAATAGGAGGGAGAGTGCCAGGTCCACTCCATAGCTGGTAATTGTTTTGTGTGTGCACACACTCTTCCTCAAAGAGAGCTCAAAAATCCCTTCGTGTCCTAGTTTCAGAAAAACAGAAGTAAGCATAGGTCTAGACCAGAAACGTGAAATCTAAAGTATCTTATACACTAAAACTTTACAAGTCAAGTTTGGCAATAATACCAGAAAAAATTACTTATTTCTCCTTGCTCTTGCTACATTAAAATTACACAGGAGGGAAGAGGAAGTACACAGACACTGCAAACACAACAGCAGGCTTCCTGCTGACCTTGGCTCTCGAATACAAAACATGTGCTGTTAGAATATAGGAGTTATCTGTAGAGACTGATTCAGAGCTGGCAAGCAAAGTACTATTTCAGACCTGCTGGGATGGATCTAGGTAGTTTTCCACCCATTTCTGTGGAACAAATTTTGAGATTGAGGTTGTGTATTGATTGTTGACCTATATCATCAAGTGTAGCAACAAGAGTTTCCTTTTCTTTGGCAATTACTTTTGTGGTTTGTTTAAGTTGTGCTATTTTCTCTGTGGTTTTGTGTAACCAAATTTCTGGAGGAGGCCTGTGCATGGACAAGTTGTGATTCTCCAATCTGGAGATTGACAATACCATTCTAGAAGATTTGTGGCAGAGAAGGTAGGAAACATCCAAAATAACCTGCTTTTGTGTGATGCAGGTTGACCGCAGGTATTTGCAGTATTGTATTACATGCAATGGCAGCATAAATAGAAACAGCTTGAAACTGGCTTGGTAGAAGCCTGAATAATGCATGCAGTCTTAGAAAAAAAAAAAGGCTCAATCTTCATATTCTTTATCCCAAATTTGCGTTTGCCTCTTGCAATGACACTCCTCCTCCTCCCAGGATAACTCTTTTTGCATTATCCAGTGTGTCCACAGCATAACTTTCAGACTGGTTTGGGATTCAGAGTGCTCATACCTAACTAGTCATGCAATATTTCTGCTGAATGAATTTGTAATGGTCATTATGGATCGAGAATTGCTGAGCTTGCTACTTTCTTCTCCCTCTAGGAGCTCAGATTTTTGAGTGCAACTAATTTACCAGCTGAGTTATTATTGTCCTGTAAGTGCTCATTAAACTAAAGATTAGGAGAAGAAATCTTGGCAGTTACATTCTCGTAGTCCAGATTGAAGCAAGCTGTTATGAGGTAGGATATTAGCAGGAAAGGAGCCTCTAACTCTGTTTTTTGTGTTGAAGTTATTTGTAGTGGGATCCTTTAATATGGGATCCTATTTAATTTTTTTCTGATGCAGCAGTACTTGTATTTTGGATAGTAGTTAGATAATACTAAAAGGATCTAAAAGGATCAGAAGAGGCTTAGTATAGTGTATAACAAGGCATGTAGGTGCTCGCTCAACACGATGTGAGACAGCCCAGCATTGTAAAGAAAATGGCAGGTTATTCACACTAGACTTCTCATTGTTCTAATGAAGTGCTTTATAGTGCAGTGCTAGTGCTGGGAGTGGGTAGTTTGGATTAAACCCCTGGTACACAAAAACTGTTTAGTGCTCTCATGCCCAGCAGTGGAAGCGCACAGAGTAACTTAAGGCACTACCCTCTTTAACTGCATCACCGTGAGTTAGGTGAATGAGAAAGTAGGCATCTTACAAACCCACTAATGTGTTCTCTGTTGAAGGCAGCTGGAAATAAAAAAAAATTAAAAAATAAAAGAACCCTCTCTAATATTGCTGCAGACCAAGATCTTTGCTATGTATGATTCCCACTGTTGCTAGTGAGGTCCTTAGGCCCCTACCTATGACTGCTGTTTTCTGCGTGTTTAGAACTTCTCTTTTACAAGCAGGGGCATTTATATTTTGGCTAGTGAGCTCAAAAGCCACTGTGAAATACCTGTTTGGGAATCATTTGCTGAGAGATTTTATTTCCTTTGGAATTTAAGTCCTTGTTCAGGAGGTGAAGAATTTCTCACACTTCCCTGAGTGTAGTAAATATCTACTGTCTCCATTCTAATAGAGCATTGCAGAAAATCCTCCAGCAAAAAGACAAGAGAATGAAAGTATGTCCTTCACTGTCCTCACACTTTTAAAAAAATCCTTAAAATATGCATCTACTAACACCCGACTAGGAGCATGATTCACGTGGTAGGGCATCACAGTGTAAGGCTTCCTTGGTATTGTAATTAGCCGTGGGACCTGCTTACAGTGCCTTAGTACCTCAGCTCGGTTATGCAGCTGTTAAAGATGCAGGGCAGGTGGGGATCAGCCTTTTTGCCAGGCAGCTGTCTGGACTGAACCAATGCAAAGCTCCAGCAAGGCTAGATAAACTCGGAAGATTCAAGATTTGCTTTGTCTGTTCGTTTTGGCTGTAGCTCATGTAAGAGCGCTCGTTACCGAAGGGAGAGCTGTCAGACATTACACAAATGTACTGCATTATACTTTGTCAGTGTGATACAGGATTTTATATAGGACTTGTACCAGTTTAACCAGAATTAGAGGGATTTATACAACTTCTTCGTTCAAAAGGGTATGTCTGAGGCACAGAGTCAGCACTGATTCATCTCCTGGTTGGAAGGGGTGTTTTTAAAAGGACTGTCCTTAATCTGCTGTTCTGTGTTCCTCATCAGACTACTTATTTCTCCCCTCTCAGGGCCACCAGCCAGCCCACAGAGCACTCCTGCCAAGGCCTTGAGAGCGGGCAGCGTGTGCGTTTCCTCGCCGCGGCCCGCTGCCTGTGCTCCCCCTTACTCCGGAGACCTTCCGCTGGCAACCAACACTCCGACGGTCGCTCTCAGAACCCCGACCGCCACAGCCTCCACCCCAGCCAAGCCACCTGGAGCCAGCCCGTGCGTGTCTCCCAAACTTATCCCTTCCTCCAAAATGTCCATCAAGCACTGGGTTACAAGGACTCCTTGCTCTTCTCCTCCAGAAGTGGAGAAAAAGGCTCCTTCTCCTAGGAAGGCCCTGGCAGAAGTCACTCAGGGTCTCCTGGAAGCTGCTTGCCCTCCTCAGGTCCCACCCTCGCAGTCTGAAAAGCGTGCCAAGAGAAGGCTTGACTGCAGCACGGAGGGTGATACGGGGCAGAAGTGTCTGCAGGCCTGTAGCTGTGTGACTGAGCTGGACCATGCAGCCAAGAAATCCAAGCTGAATTTATGTTACTTGGTTCCAGACCACAAAGCTTCTGATGAAGACTCTCTCAGCCTGGCTGACTTGGGTAGCAACCGTGAAAGCTCCAGCCACAGCCCAAAAGAGCCTTCCCTTTCCGGAAGCCATATTAATCCATCAGGCATTCAAACTTCCCCCCATCTTTTCAGATCTCCACATGGGAAAGACACTGAGATAGTAGATAAAGAGAACAGTTCTCCTGAAAGAAAAAATTGGTTGTCTGCTCTGGGAGAGAAGCTACGGACTGGCAGACCTGGCAGCCAGAGCATGTCAAACAGCCCCCTGTCATCTTGCAGTCCTGGTGCCAGACGACAGGAGTCCGTGGCAGTGACCACTTCGCCGAAAACTGTAAGTAGGGCAGCCAACAACATCGTCATGAAAGAAGTTATCCCTAGCTGCCACTCTCTGCTTGTTTATTCTCTCCTGCTCAGACACAAAGAATTATCTGATCCCTTTGACTATGGACAAAAGGGATGATTTCTGGCCTAATAAACCAGATACGTTAACGCTGTCATCTACTAATCCCCTCCACGTGGGAACAGAATTTTTATGATGTGTCCTTCATTTTCAAGGGACTTAAGGCACACATGAGCTCAGAGATTCTTGCAGCTCCCAGCTGGAAGTTTGAAGGATGTAGCCGTCATCCTTAATACAGCTCTACTCTGAGAGGCACAATAATGCCAACAGCTTTCCTGGCAGATCTCCTGTTTATATGTTCACCATCACATCTGCCTGTTTGTTACTGGAAAGCCACTTAAGTATTGGAAGAAAGAGCTAAATTCTCTTCCAGCTCAGGTAGCAAAAGAATTTGTTACCCATGTTAAAACTGCGGGGCATTAAATAATGCCTTCAGTTCCTTCAATGGAAAACTAGCAGAAAACAAGAATTGTGCAAGAGTGAGAGGGCAGGATTTGACCTACATCATCCTACTTTTGGTGTACAGGAAGCCTGGCACAGAGCTCATCCTAGGATCTGAAATTAAAGTTAAGCTTATAAAGCAGCTAAAAACGCTGGCATGAGCATTTAACTAGGAAATTACAATTATATTTTTTAAAACAAAGCAAACCTGACTTGTCTCTGAAACTGGACTCCCAAGTCCTCCAGTGTCTTTGACTGAGTCTTATTTCAGTAAATGTTAGGTAAATTTTCAATCATCAAATTTTAGTTGTACTCTCAATTGAATATCTGATGCTAAAAGTTGTTGCCATCATTGAGGCTTATCTCATTTCTTACCTGATTTCATCCCTTCCAACACTTCTATCAAATATGACCTGGGCAAACCAGCACTCCTTAAGTTATTCGTAGCAGCTGGACTCTTCATGTTGTGGTTGTGCCAAGAAATCTTGGTTATAGGAAACCTGCACGTACTTGTGACTGCTTGTGCTTTATGCTGTACATGTTTAAACACAAGACACAGAGATTTGCCCTGGAGAGAGATTACTATAGGACAATTACCTTTCCTGCCCAGTATGCTCTGGTTCAGATTTTGGCATGCTCCTGTGTTGTTTTCATAGCCTGAGGAGATGCCAAGAATACCCAACAGCATTCATTGAATTTGCTGTATCTTGGAAATCTGCAGCTCTGTTATCTGCTGTAGGGAAGCTGAAACTGCAGCTGGAGTGCATTTCTCATGGCAGTAGGACAACCTTAGGATTTAGACAGTGTTTCCTGTAGGTACTAAGCCTCTTATCTGTGAGACAGATTGTAGTAAAGAACCCTTCATTTAGTCTCTTAGTTGGGAAGCTGAGCAAACTGGAACAATGATGGAGGGGAGACTTTGAGACTCCTGCAGCACATGAACTGTTAACCTAGAAGTGTTTCATGTTGGTTTTGGTTTTCTTTCTTGCTAGGCTGCAGCCACTTCAGTTTCCATGAGGAAGATCTGCACATACTTCCACAGAAAGCCACAGAATGACTGAAGCAGCTTGCAGCAGTTGCACCTGAGGGATGTTGACACTGAGGTATCAAGAACAGACTTAACAATGCCAACAACCATGCACCAGGATTACACAATTTGTTGTCAGAACTTCATAGACTTGAGGTTTTAGTCTTCCTGTTTTTAAAGCTTTTAGCAGTTGAAGTGAGATGAGTGTGTAAAATCTACACAATACTTAGTCATGGTCCCTTTCTGACTAAGGGTATGGATTTTTTTATAAACAAAGTACTTTTTACGTGGCAACTGTTCTAGTCCAAAGACAGCAACAGCTCTGCTGTGTATTGTTGACAGGCACATATAGCTTGTCAGTTTATGTTACTAATCTGCTGTTCAAACTGCCTCTACTTAAGACTAGTGTGTAAATCATTACACCCTCCTGAAAAGTAAGTGTTGGAATGCATGTACAGAAACTTACTGCAGGTACAGCTGAGTCTCTTCATGCTGGATGGCATTTCTGCAGTTAGTCCTCTAGTACTGCAGTGACTGCTTCCAGCAGGGAAGTTAGCAATGTGTTAATTAAATCTAAAAACTTTTAAATAGCCCATGTCCATCTGATAGTGACTATGGTGTAAGAAGAGACAAAGTATAATCAAGTACATGATGCCTGTACTCCCCTTGCCAACCTCTTTCTTCTCCCACCCTGGAAACTACTGTATTTATCTACTTAGCTGCCTCTGAAACCATCAGCACTACAGCTCTTGAGACCAAAAGTTTGTCACTTTTCTGAAAGAAAATACTGGCAAGGTGTGTTAGAAGAATTGGTTTGATCTATCCTAAATAGGCATCCCGTAACAGCCCATTGCCAGTCCGCTCTTACAGGTTCAGCCTGGAGCGAAGGCTTTAATAACTGCTTATAACATACTTCATAGTTTTATAATACAGTAGTTACAAAATAAAACCTTGTAAATTGGGGGAGAGGCAACTGACATTTTAGAAAGCACTTGAGAGTGTTAACGTATTAATATTAAATGTAAGTCGGCCTTGGTGCTGATAGAACAAGGTCACTGAAGTGAGATCACTGTCCTGCTGGCTAATGACACTAATTCCTCAGCCATGCTTTCCCCAGGATCATGTAGTAGAAGTAGGATCTTCTAGCAGAAGATCCTTATCTTATATTGCAGCATTTACTCTGTTTTCTGGTGTAATAGTTCCCATGAACTTCAAAACCAATCAAACCCTCTGAATCCCTATTAAGTTTTACTAGTGCAGAAGACTTGAAGTATTTGAAGGGGGTATGATCCCACTGACTTATGTTTTCTATCTTAAATTTTAACACCTACTTTACAGTAACATCAAAGTGTATGGTAGTTGAAAGGGATTAGAAGGAAACATGCTGGTCTGTATTTTATGTGGTAGATTGTATTTTGCAAGGAAATAAATTACTTGAGAGAAAATGGCTTTTGTGAAAGGTCTGTTACAGCTACAAAGCAAAAATAAATGTGTAGTGTGCTTTTTTTTAAAAAAAGAAAAGTAGTTACTATCGTGTCGCATCTTTTAGCAGAAGCACTCGGGTATAAATAGGGGCCAGAACAGCTATTTCTTGTTTACTGAATTACAGGCCATCACCCTATGAATGCTTCAGGCATTTTTTAATAGTTCTTCTTAAAAAAAAAAGGATTTTTAAAAAGTGATTGTCTGAATAGATCTAGTTTCTTAGGCAAAACAGGAATATAAAAAAATCTACTAGTTTAATTTTAACCTACTTCTGGATATTGAAGTAGATGGAAGTAGTAGAAACATAACCTCAGTAGGTTTGGGATTTAATTCTGTCTTATTTTAACTATTACAGCAACTGTGTGGGGTACAACCTGCCTTGCTTCAATTAGATTTTCATGCAGGATTCTTCCGTGCAGTTTGTAAAAAGCATTGCAGAGTAAAGAGATATGAACCCTATTGAAGTACATGAGAGTCATCAGACACTTCAACAGTAGGATTTTGTGTTTCTCCAGTCTTCCATAGTATTGTCCTCCTCCAGAAATATTCTGCAGCCAAACCATTATCTCCTGTATCCTTTAAATGTCTACCTAGAGATGATATACACTAATGGCTTACCATTTGGATGAATAACATTCTGTGGGGATGTGAGATTTTCTTCTTTCAGATGATACTTGTTTAGCGGAACAACTTGTTTTATGGACCACCAGGTGTTTATTTTTTCATCTGAAGCTAGTGTCAGCCTGGTTCAGAGTCTAGGAGAATTAACTGAAACATATTTTTCTATGTCCAACTGCCTTGACCCTATTGTGATAAAATCAAAATTGCAAAAGCACAGAAAGATTGCTGATACAAATCGTATGTCAGGTGGTTCAAGGTACCCCGTGCTGTCTTTACCTGAGAAGCTTGATAAACTAAGCATTCAGAGAACTGCTTTGAATTGTTTTGAGCCAGGGAAGCTTTACCTCTGAATTTTCTTTCCTTCTAAAGGATTTACAGAAACTCTGACCTCCATGTTTTATAATCAAATTAAGCCTTTTAAGGTATTATTCCCAAATCCTATATATGTATGTAAATCCCACCTTAAGTATCTTACAGGTTTTTCGAGGAAGATGATAGTGATTCCTGATGTCCTGTCTCTGTCCTCAGTGTTTACCCTCTAACTGCCAAGTGGGATTTGGGACTGACCACAGCAGTTTCTGATGGTGCTATATCCAACAGTTGTTGCTGCTGCTCCCTGCCCAGCTCTGAGCAGCCAGCCACCTTGGATTAAGGGCAGCTTGACGGCGACTGGGACTAACCCTGCTGGGCAAAACTGAGCAGGCACTCCCAGGATCTGTGCAGATGCAAGGTCAGCAAGCCTGGGCAAGCATTTCTGCTGGGAACAGCACTCACTTAAGAGTCCCTTGGGGAAGCTAACTACCAAGAAAACCTAAAATTTAATTGCCTCAGTTCCCTGCCTCAGCAGATAATTATAGACCAAAACCACGGAGGGGACAGACGTGAGCATGTGGGGACAACATTGCTACCAAGGGGACTGTGCTGTCAAACTGTCTCTCTTGATGTGTAGAGTTGGCCACTTCTTGTTGGTCAGGGGGTGCTTGATTCTTCCCCTGGCACGGTCGTTTCTGCAGCCACTGAACATGGCTCAAATCTCCAGTATGGTCCATCTTACCTTTGAGTGTCCGCCTTGTAAACTTACTACCGAGGTGGCAGAAAAACACACCATTGTGGCATTGAAAAATGTTCTAGTTGCTCTCTGCATGTGGTATATCATTTCTTTAAAAGTTTTGTGTAGAAATAGATGCTTTTCAGACAGGGATTTGCCAAAAGCATTTGTTAGCTGGATATTCTAGGGTTTATGTGTGACTCTTCTGAAGAGGCTCTTCAAGGTCAGGTATTAAGAGTTTTTCATAACCAACATGTATTTGCCAGTAAATGGGAAAAGGTGTTCATCTTCAGGTCCACTAAAATCAAATTTCATTCTTTCCCTCCTGACGCTGACCTAAACAGTTTTCCAAGTGGAAATAATCACTCTCTGTTTCTCTACACAGAACTCAATGGTTCACATTTTTTCCCTCTCTCTGATTTATGTATGGCCCAGTCTACAATAAATAAAATACATCCTACTACTATACAGTGTCCATGTGTTGTCCTTCAAAGAACAGCTTTACCCATAACGAACTGCTCTTCATCTGCACTCCACAAAATGCCAAATATAAAGCAAAGCATGGCTGAGGGGAAAGCAAACAGGAAAGAGTCCATATGTAATTTCTTTTAAAATTACTTAAACATTTCATGTCCATTGTTTTATAGAATAATGCATAGTTGATATGAGGACAGCATGAACGCAGAAGAGAAAAAGCAAAATTGCAATCAAAGATAACCATTACATTTTAAGCCTCAGTCTGAATTACATATTTTTCTAATCAGAATAATTATCCATCTTAATTTGTGCATTATGGAAAAATTCCAGGGACTAAAAGTACAGCAGGAAGACACATTATTCCAGTCTTGTGCAGCTAGACAAAGACTCAAAGATCAGAAAGCATTACGTATAATGAAGTCTGAATATCCCATCTTAATTTTTCAATATGGTATTTTTTACTCAGCTGAAGCTACAGCAGTTCTTATTTTCGAAGTTGTTCAGTCTTGATTTAAACGCTTTGCATGATTACAGGTCCATTACAGTTGTACATAAATTATTCTAGAGTTGACATAACTGTGAAAAGACTGACTTTTTGAATTTGTTCAGCTTTGTCTTTTGCCTGTTAGCTCAGGTTACTCACTTTTTGGTCTGGGTTAAGGATATGTATACTACATTAGACCCTTTATCCAGTTTGTAGAAAGCCCAAACATGTGACAACCAACTCTTGTTCTCTTTCATGAGCTAAAGAGATTCTACATACAAAACCTAAAACAGCCAAGGAAGTGCTTCATTCCTTCACATTAAAGAGCCACAGTAGCAGCTCCACTCACATTAACACCAAAGCCACTATGTGTCTTTACTTGGCTCGGATTTATGGTTTACTTCTCTTGTCTGAAGAATGACTGAATCCTTTGGGAAAATATCTTCAACCACACACTTTTGTGCCATCCCTGGATTTTTTCATTTGGGTCATAAATTACTTAACTCTCTGGTTGCCTCATAACTGTGCTCTCCCGTTGCATTGTGAGTGTGGCAGAGGAGATGGACACAAACCCAAGCAGCAAAGACAAGTCTGACCTAGCAGAGCTGATCATTCTTACATTGACTTGCCTATAACCGTGACAAACCTGTTCTGGTTGGGGCTTTATCCCTCTAGTTGTAACATCATTATGATAAAAATATCAGTTTATTCTCCTATTCCTGTTCTTGCAAAAGGTGTTAAGTATCCAAAAACCAGACTAATAATAATCTGTGTGACTGTAAAGCCAGCTCCAGCAACAGCAAGGTAGGCTGTGTTGACAGGAGTTTAGCAGATATTGTCAGTGTATTACTGAATTATTCAGTGTCACTGTTATTTTTGTTCTGCTGATTTTCATGGATTCACTGACAGGAAGTGACAGTTTGTACACTGAGATCAAGAGATCCCCTGGATTCTTGAAAACAACCTGTAACTGACATAAATGCAATGAGCTCTTATTTGCTTGAACGGACTGATTTGCTGCAGGTAGTTGACAGCAAGGCAATTATGTGAAAATTGGAAGTGTTACATCATAAGGAATTGGCTGTTTGTACACATCCAGTTGTTTGAAGAAGCAGGACTGGAAGAGTGATAAAGAGAAAGCTGATGTTTGCACAAGTTAGTAGGGGGAAAACGGTCACCGTAAGTGTAAAAGAACAAAGTACATTGCATAAGACAGGCAACTGACAGGAGAAACTAATATTCATCCAGTTGTTACATGCTTAGAAGAAAGAGTAGGGCTTGGGAGGCCCATGCTGCACCTTTGTATCAGACTCACACCTACATACTCTTATTTTTTTCCTCTGTGGAATGAGACGGTTGTCCATGCTTGCCAATTCATTCTGATTATGAGAGGGTGTGAGTTTGAAGGCTGTTCCTGATCCTTCTCTGTGGACACTCTTCTTCCACCTGTTCTGATTTAATCAACTCCTGAAAAGAAGTCAGTTTTGACAGAGTATTGAGATTAATCTGAATAAGGTTTTCTTGTTTCAGAGGAAGCCTGGCTTTGCACTGGGTTGTTCAGAAACAGCTATTCTGAAAAAACAGCTACTCAAACAGCCCTACAGTAACTCCACCATGTAGGCGAATCTTCAAGAAAGTCATGCGTGGCTGCTGGGGGAGTGGTATAATATAAAAGCAAGGATACTCCTAAGCATGAAGGCAGAAGGAAAAAATTTCTCCATGAAAATTAGTTTCTTAATTTCCTTTTCTCAGCAGCCCCAGCCATACCAGTTAGAAAGCATGACACAGAGAAGGGCTCTGGCCCTGGGTCACACAGCTTATGGTTTTGGCTGTCGATGTGCTGCCCATCCAAGGCTGAAGGGACCCCTGCTGCTGCCCCTTCTTCCTGGTGGCAGAGCCCTCCTCATCTTTCTGCCGACTGAGAAAGAATTTCACTCACTTATAGGTTTGTACAAAATCGTGTTTCTCTGCTTTCCCACCACGTGCAGCCCCATGGAATTCCCGCGGCGGCCGCATTCCCGGCCCCAGTGGGTCTCTGAGGCTGTGCCTTCATCCCTGCACCTCCACCGCTCCGAGCACAGCCCTGCATCACAGCCTCCCACCGCCTTCTGTCCTCGCCGCTGCCCCAGAGGGCCCACAGTGGGTCCCCTACTGTGCTCACACAGCTGAAGTGCTCAAAAATGCATGTTCTGGCTGTGCTTTTATCTGCTTGCTGTGCACCCAGCAGGGACACCACCTTGGGCCACCCTTACCACAGGGCGTGCGTGCAGCCTTCCTTTTTATTTTCTCCCTGGGAGGTGGAGAAGAGTGAGTTTTAAATATAATGCTGCAAGTTCAGTGCTGCTAAGCAGAGCCTGTGTGATTGCAGATGCAGCTGGAGCTCCTGGCTTAGTCCTGGCACAAGCGAGTTAAGGACAAAAGGTCTTCATTCCTCTTACGCAAAGAGACAATTTCTGTGGCAGCTGAGGGCAGCATTAGTATTCATGCCTTGGCTGGTCTGGCAGCAAGGCAGCTAACTTGATATTAACTGTGGCACAATGACTGGGGTTTATGGGCTGTTTCTTAATATATATCACAGGTAGCCAACCAAATGGCTCTTTGTCCTATTTTCCTTGGGATACCTGCTCTCCTACCTGCTCCAACAATGGCCTTGGGTTTTTCTTGCAATGGCGGTGGTTTTTTAAGAGCCACAGGCAGGTTCCTTACTTGGCTCATTTACTGTCGTGTTGTAATTTTGTATTGGTTTATTTTCCAGCTGACAAACGTTCCTCTTAAACTCAAGTCATCTGTGTTTACAAATATTTTATTGTGCAATATACTAAAGCTTTTTGCTAGCATTTGAACTGGACCATAGGTTCGCTGCTCAGACATTTCCACATTGTATGCATCAGAAACGTGTTACCCTGAATGACTAATGGAAATTATTTCTGCTCCAGGAAGCAAAATGATGCTGAGTGAAAGAGAGAAGAGAGTTTATATGGAAACAAGAGTATATTCCCCTTTGCTCGGGCCCGCTGAACTGCACTCTCCCCTTCCCCCTTGTCATGTATCTCACCACAGCACAAGGGTGTGCCAGAACATGTTCCCACAACCTTTCAACCCATTCAGCACAGCCTGCAACTTTCCTGGCTATTTTTGTGTACTCCACTCAATGATTAAGCGCCCAGGACTGTGATAATACATCCTTTCACCACTGGCAACCAACAAAATGCAGTCTCAGCTGCCCACAGACAGCTTTTCCAGTTCTTCTTCCTTAAAAAAATGGATCATCGATAGATTAGCCTTCTGATCATAAGGGTGTAAATTTGGAGATGTGTTCTTCCTGGCAAGGACTTCGGCTTTAGTAATCAAGGATTATTCTTGTTGACAATAGGGATTTTACATCTAACTGAAGCCCCTTGCAGGCTGCCTTTGCCTGCTATAAACAAAGTGTCTCATCTGCAGCTGAAGATTAACCACGTCTGGGTCGAAACAGGGCAGCTATTTAATTTTACAAAGCTCTAGCACACAGTGGTTTCCTGAACACCTCTGGTTGTACAGTGGTATTTTAGCTTTGCTTCAACTTCTCAGTCTGTTTACCAAATAGGCTATAACCCTGCTGATGATTTATCCTTGGTAGAAAATCCCCTTCCCTCTCTGACACCTGACGGTTTTTTCATTGCTCAGCCACACTCGGGTGCTGTGAGCTCCCACTCCCACAGCAAGATTAATTCAATCTCATATTGACCAGGTGAAAGGTTTACCATCAATTCACTGTGGTTCATCGTTCTTGTCAGCATCAGAACAGAGTCTTGTGCTCTGGGTCGGGGTGCAGTGATACCACCCCAATAAACCATTTCAATTGCTCCTGCAATATCAGCTGACAGAGACCAAGGCACAACACATCCATTGCAGCTGACTGACAGCTCGCTGGCATCTCACAACCCAAATCACCCCAGTGAACTAATGAAAATAAAACAACAAAATGGGAGCTCTACTACTGAACAAAGTAGGGGAGCATCAGCCACTGCAATGTGGGCAGGACACGACAGAATCAGAAATCAGAGCTTTTGGTTCCCACCTTCCCACTCATCTTCCAGAATGCCTGAATCCTTGAGGAGCCTTCATTGCCTGAGCTTCCAGGCAGGCTCTGCAGCAATGTTTGAAAGCAGGAGTTTGTCTTCCGAGGATCTTTGGCATAGTGAACATTTCAACATTAAAGCTTGACTCACTAAACAGAGCTGGGGTTACGTGTAGGGAACCACACTGAGGGTCTGGCCCTGCACATACCTGCAGAGACAGGTGATTTTTGACACCAAGGCCACCTGCTAGGATCAGGGTCAGGCAGAAGAGGAAAGCATTTCCCCGATGGGCTATCTCTGATTCTGCAAGAGATATCCTCCGAGTCCCACATGGCAGCCAGAGGAAAGTCTGTATCCAGAAGCAGAAAAGGAGGCTGTTTTGGGACCTGCCAGTCACGGCCAATAGGAGTTATGCAGGCAAAGGGCCAGACTCCCACGGATATAAATCAGTCAGGCTCCGCTGATATCACAGCTCTGCTCGTTCACACTAAGGGAAGGTGTTGCTCACTGTAGTTCAGGTGTTAGATTCTAATTTATACTCACTCTCTATCCCACTGCAAGGTAAATCACATTCATTGGCAGGCTCTTGGCTGAAGAGAGTGGTGCATTATACCTCTGGTTTCATTTTAAAAAGTAAAAGCAAAACCTTAGCTTAGCTCTTCCAAACTACGGTATGAAAATGCATACCAAAACTGTGCTGTAAAAATATTTGGAACGTTAAAAATAGATTGGCATTTGAATAGCTGACAAAAGGGGAAGCAGTCCCAACTAAGCCTGGCATGACCCAAGCTGTTTATTTTCCATACACTTACTTCCAAGCAGGTTCAGCACACGGAGAGATCATTTCCTCATAGGGTCTTTGTATCCCAGGTACCACTGGTGGCAGTTCCCAGTGTAACTGCAGCTGGTTTCCCACTGCTGTCACCTGCCTTCCTGGCCCGGCGTCCAGTCTGGGCATTGTCGTCATCAAACTGGAAACTTTTCCACCAAAGGAAACTATGAAGGTTGAGCTAATGAGAACAAAAATCTCACTTAGGAAAAGACTAGCATCTTCAAATCTTAGCATCTGAAACTCTCCTATGCTATTTTAAAGGCAGAACCTACTGATTTATCAAATCGTCAGACAGATCAATGCATGCAAACACTGGCTGTTTTCTCAGTGCCCTGTGCTGATGCGTTTGCACATTGCTCATTTTCCACACTGGAGTCATGCTGTGCTAAATCAAACATTCATATGTAAGTCTCTGCAGCATCCTATTCATGGCAAAATAATGATACCTTAGAAGCATATTTTTCCAGCTCAACTCTTAAGTACCAATGTATTTTTATACAATCAATATTCATCTTTAGATATAAGAGACCTACAGAACTTCTTATAAATCTTTTGAAGGGCCAGAGCATGGGGTAAGAGGAAGGGCCATGCTATGGAGAGGTGAGCTGATACCAGGAGGAGTGATGAAGTCAATGTTTTATGAAGCCAATGGATAGACAGAGAAGCAGTAGATAAATAATCACATATTATTCTTGTCCAACTTAAGCTTCAAACCATCATTAGCAAGTGCTGCCAGTAGAATTATGAATGTCTTCTGTGATATTTTATATGACCATATTTGTGTGTGTTTCTAAATAAAATCTCCTCTGCAGCAGACTGCAACAGTCAGCTTCACACTTTTTCAGGGCAAAAAGCTTCACCTTTGTTCTTTCTTGCCAGCATGCCTCACTTAAATTGAGCCTGGGTTTTTGATGACTGCCTGCGGTGGTTTCTCTGTGTGCTAGAAGAATCATTTCAAAAGGCTTACTTGTTCTAAAGTGCACCAGAGGAATGCAGGGAAGTGCACTGGGAAGGGAAAAGATAAACAGAGCTAACAAAAAGAGCAGTTTAATCTTCCTCGCTGTATCTCAGCTGCAATTCTACTTTCTCTGGACATCTTTGACACAATGACGATGCAAGCGGATGGCGAGGTAGTGAAATTTGCAGTAGCACCCAGCCCCACCCTGAAACAAGACTGAAACACCCACAGAAAAGGAAAGGCTTGCTCACCAAGCCATAATACACAACGAAATTTTGCTCTACCGTGGCTGCAATTTGTTGGTAGTCTCTTACATTTCTGTATCTATAGTGTATAGCAGGAAGCTATCAACTGCATTATCACAGATAATGGTTTTTGCTTAGCAAGCCTGCAGATGAGTCATTAGATCCACCAACACAAGCTCTGTGTGCTGCTTCAGGCCAGGCACACCCTGAGGAGCCAGGGCAGCAGGGTGGCCATACACCTGCGGACGCCTGCAGGACAAGAGGCTGGAGCTGAGCCCTGTTCTTGCCAGCAGCAAGTTCTTTGCAGGTTGTTTGGCATTTTTCTCTTTGTTTCTCCTTCTTTGTAAAGCTATTCCTCTCTATTTCATCTGATGCTGTTGGCATCTCCCACTGCAAAGCGCTTTAAAATCATTGCATAGAAGGACATCTACGGAGATGCACTTTACAGCTGCAGGGTAACTGATGGAATGAGGAGAAAGCACATTTCCCCATACCCTCCCGCCCCCCCCAAGTCCAAAGAGCTAATGTAATTATGGGCTTTCTGCCTCACAGCTGGGGAAGCAAATAAAAATGCTTCATGGTGAACTCTCCTTTCTGGCATCTCAGTGTGGGCGAGGATGGGGAAACCCAGGAAAGGATCACTACAGTAGGGCTGTGAAATAATATTTAAATCAACATCTTAAAGCAAGAAAAAATGGAGTTTGCTGCACAGGATGATTTCTTTATGGTGGAAATTTTGTTATACTGGTTCAGGTTTGCTGAAGCCTCCAGAAAAAGTCATATGGTCCAAATGAATAAGTACTTAATCAGTAAAACACCCTCTCATTCTTTACATGTTCGTGCAGTGCTGCCACAAGCCACCAGAAAAAGCAGCCTTGGGCCAGGGAATCCCTCTCCACAGCCCTCATCCACAGCAATCCCTGTCCCGGTGTTCCCAGGAAGCCGCCTGGCTCCAGCAGGGTCCCTGGGGCTGCACTGCTGTGCCTGCACCTTGGGCTTGGCTTTTACCTCACTGCTATTTACCAGAACCTACCCCTGGACCAAAGCAGGTTTCCTTCCTCTATTGTGACGACTTGGAAAAACATGGACCTATTTCAGATAAAGGCCCAAGAGATGAATGATTTGAGATGTGTCACACCTGATTAAACAAAAATCCTTAAGAAAGAATAAGCCTCCCCTTTGAGCTACTTTGAAACAACCTTTAGCACAAATGTCTCTCCAGGCTCAGGACAGCCGAATGCAAAGCAGACAGGTCCCAAGAGCTCGAAGAGTTTTTCCCCTGCTCTCTTCTACTTCCTCTCTATCTTTTTGCCATGATGCGTTTGCATTTAAAAGTAACAAACGGAGAAAAATTACACCTTGTGGGAAGTCTAGCTCTGTTCACATGATCTGCTTTCTTTTTTTAGCAGGATGCTTCCTGTATGCTCAGGGAGGTCAGTCACTGTTTCTGGTAAAGTACATTCCCGGAAGAGAAGGGAATAGAGGACAGAAGGGAGTGCAGGATGGGCAGTTTCTGTTTAAGTAGCTAAGTAGCCCCTGACAGCACAGAGGATTCAAAGGGAAGAATTTTTTTCGTGCAGAAATCCCCCTCCCTTCAGGCCTCCTGAGACGCTGGCAGAGTGAGCACAGCATCTCTTGTTGCAAACCCGTGCCTCAAAGATGCAGCTGCTGAGTTCAGGCGTCAGGGTGAAAGGAAGGTGGCAATCACCGTGCCCTGCCACCTTCACCTTCAGTGGCACTGCTGCAGGGAGGGGTGCTTGGGCCAGCTCTCCTTCCCCCTTTCTGGAGGCAAAGCTCAGGGCACTGCCCTCCTGCACCCAGAGGCACCCAGGGAGAGGGAAGAGAAACCCTGGGGAGTAGCAATGCCCCATGTCCTGCACAGCCCCGTGTGCCATTTGGGTTGAGCAGCCTTTTGTGACATCCCCAGATTCAGGTGGGAGAGCAGAGGACATCCCTCCTCCCTCCATCCCCCAACACCGCTGTGGGTCATTTGGCTCCTCGGTGCCCAGGACCTGGCTGAGGAGACCTCCTGCCCACAGTGCTGGCAGAGGCCGTGGTCATTCTTTCCATGTGATAAATACGGCAACAGAGTTTGCACAAGGTCAGAGCTGGGAATAAATTCCATTGCTCAAATAGGAGAGAGCTAAGTTTCATTCACTTGCCCCTGTTCCAGCTCGGTGTCAACGCTGTTTGTTAAGGGTGACCTATTACAGGTGACCTACAGGCTGCCCTGGAAACCAAATTCACTTTTTATCTCTCCTCCAAGCTTGCAAAAGCCCCTCAGTGGAGGCAGTGACCGAGCACACTGGATGTGTCTGCTCCCAGCCGGGCTGGTGCTGCTCGCACAGGCTGCTCCTTCGGGCAGCACCCACAGCACAAGGCCAGGCACGGCACGCTTGGGAGCTACAGGATCTCTGCCTGTGCACTGTGCCATGGACCCAAATGAGGTGGCAGAGTGCTGCTCTTGGCTGCCTTTACTGCATCCAGAGGTCACCCGCTTGCCGCTGGCACTGCTCTCCCAAACTACGCCAAGCCGCCAGCCCGGCATCTTCGCACGGCCATTGGGCAGTCCCAGAGGCACATGCCCTGTTCCCAAAAGGCTCGTCTTGGCTTAACTGGGAAAATCCCTTTTGTGCAGCTGGATGTTGAAAATACACCAAATCACTTACCAAAAACTAGCACTCGGAGGCTGTGCTAATAGATGCACAAAGAGACAGAATAATGCATTACAGACAGTTTAAAAAAACCCCCAAAACCTATATCTATACATATATATACACACATATATATATACATACATATATATACACACATATATATATACATATATGTGTGTGTGTGTGTGTATATCTGGCACTTTAACAGCCCTGAGCACTTGACCTTGCAACTTACAAGAGGGAGTAAAAGGACATTAAATGTTTCATGTGTGGTGTATCTTAAAGATGGCAATTGTATATTGAAGATCATTAATCTCTGCTACCTGTTTTTCCCAGATCACACAGAAAAGATTTATTTTGGAATACCTGAAATATGCGAGTGTTTTCCAGGCTAATAAATTCTGGGCGAATCAACTGTCCATATGCATAGCAACTGTTTGCTGAATATGAGAGAGGAAAAAATTCTCATCTGAACACAGCTGATGACTTTTACAAGGTTCTGAGTAGGAGGTTACCTAACAAATTCATTTTATTTGAATGATGGATCTGCCTCACATCTATACACCAGTGTTTGAGAACTGCTCAGATTCACCCTGCAGCTGAGGTTAAATTAGTATTTATACACATTTATCTCTGGTTGAACAGCCAAGAGTGTCATTTCAGGTAATGATGTTTAGAATAGGGGGAATACACCATGGAATAATAAAACAGCATTCTGAGCTATCAGACAATAGATCATGTTGGATGGCATGAATTCAAAATATTAAAACTGTACCAAGTGAAGGTGCTTCATCCTCATACTGGTTTGGATACTCAAGAAAACCATTCTCTGTTTTTGCTATCAAGAAGCCGGACCTAAGTGAAACTTAGGTCACTCCTTCCCAAACCATTCCTGTTCATTAATTCAATTTTGAGAATTTAGAGGAAAATGTCTTTTTTACCCTTTGATATATGGATGGAGAGGGAAAATGTGTTTTTAGGACGGCAGGTGGTGTAATTTACATCAGGAAACTCTAACACTGAAAACTGATCTCTGAAAACCGATAGCTCACCACTGCACAAGCATAGAGCTACTGTAGTCTCAGTTTGCAGAAGTTTTAAGACTTCAGAAAAACAAAGCAAATTACAGTCATTTCCAGATCTCCTACCACACATTACTAAATTTTTAATTGTCATCCATATGTGCACCACAACCAGAGATAATTCCTGCCCTAAGGAATTATCAAATCTAGTTGATTGATGGAAGTATAATCTAGTACAGGTAAGCCACTTCCATATTTTAGAAGTATCTAATTAGACTTGAAAGCATGCCTGCAGAATCTGCTGGTGCCTTGTACTTATACAGATACAACTTCTCTAACTGATTTAGGAGAGAATATGTATGCCCAGTACACATCAGCAGTGCTCGCTGATACGTTCGCTCTGTGTTCCTCCAATCTTTCACTGGGGGCCCTTGGGCCAATCTGAAATCTGTACACTGTTTATTTTCAATTTAGGCTTCCTCAGTGGCCACATCATTTGTTCACTGACAGCACACTTGAGAGCCTCTGTCGCTCGAGTTGTTGCTACTTAGAAGCTAGTTGAGATCCTTTCGGTGCCAAGGTGATAAGCATCGCACGGGTGTGTAGAGCAGGCTAGCAGGGCTCACATCTGATGGAGGTGGTACAGGGGAAGAGGCTAAGGCTGTCTTGGGAGAGCATAAACAAAGTTATCTCCACAAGGAGTAAACAGATCCGTCTCTTGGCAGGGAAGAAGAGCGGGAATTACGTATGAACTAACTTTC
This sequence comes from Callaeas wilsoni, assembly GCA_013398955.1. NCBI lineage: Eukaryota > Metazoa > Chordata > Aves > Passeriformes > Callaeidae > Callaeas > Callaeas wilsoni. Next base: position 35,007 of record VWPU01013765.1, read on the forward strand.
TCTGCTTGCATTGCAAAAGATTGAATGTTTGTTGAAAGAATTCAAAGAAACATTCGGATGTTTACGAAGATCTGCCTTCTGTTTTCTATTCTAAATACATTCTCCTTTGAAATACTGTGCCTTAAGCCAAATGCTTAAGTCTTTAACAAGAATTTTTACTAAATAATAAAATTAATAATGACTTCAGGTTTTGGCCATGGATAAAAACAAATCTTCTTCCTGTGACAGAGGAAAACAATCCATTAATATGAGGTATCTAAACAGTCAGTGACACAATAAATCACTTCATAAATCCCTGACCACTGATCTTTCAAATGCTTTGTAGCTTGAAACAGATACACTGCATGCTTTAGAAAGTCCTGAATTATGCTCTTTTTCCAACACAAGTATTCAAACCTCTCATGTGATTAATACTTGTTTTTAAGACAAAGCCTTGAGAGGGAGTGAGGTTAGCTGGCCTATAGCATGATGGTTCTCTCCTAGGCAGATGTGCTGGGAAAGCAAAGGGCACTTCTGACACATCTGTCCAGAGGCAGCAGCAATCTGCTTCTCCTCTCCGGTTGGTAGCACCAAAATATTCCTGTTGCATCACTGACATCAATAAATCATCCTCTCCCTCATGACATATTAGGTGATATTACTGTGTTTACATAAAGCATAATCAATGCTGCTTACTCAAACCATTCCCAGTTTGGTGCAGCAGAAGGATATCCCTACAGTCACCAGGGCCTGGCCCACACACATTACAGAAACTTAAATACCAGTAAAACAGAGTACTACATTGCAACTTCTGTCCAGGACTGCTCTCAATGAATTGTCTTCCCACCTGTTATATTTCAGAGACCTCTTCAGTGGAGAGTTTTTCTCCTCCTGCATACTGTATAGTATCCAAGTGGCAAGCAGAGGAGATTTCAGCAGGAAAAAAAAAATCCTAGGTAATCTGCTGAATTTGATTACTTTGCTGAAGGTGATATTCCTTTCCCAAGTTGCTTTAGCATCTCTGCACTGTGCCAAAATTGCTTCTTCTGGGTGGGTGAAGTAGAACACCTGAATATTTCCTAAATGATATGGAGTGAAATGCATCCTCAAGATGCACAGTAAGAGATGAGTCCACAAATCTTCTGGATAGCTTTGTGTTTGTCAGCCCAATGCTGCATCATGTGGCCAGGAGTGCGTGTGCTCTTTCAGGAACATCTATGAACTGATGGGAGATACAAACAGGACAACACATTGGGACTGGCCAAGTCAAGCAATATTCTTCCCCCATCCAGATACTTGGACAGGTGTTATAAAGGAAAGCAATAGAACATTTCAAGGCAAAAATCTACCAATTTTCCCACATTATTGAAAGAAAAGACAAATTAGAGCACATTTTCCTAAACTAGGCTTGGGTCAGTAAACTACATATAGTCTTAAGGATGAGTTTTTAAAGAACAGTACCTCCCATCTGTAAATTAGCCCATTATCCCAGTGCATGATATCTACATCTAGCAAGTGATAGAATTTTACTAACAACGCATTTTTCTGACCAGGACAGACAACTTGATTTTTAAACAAAAGTAAAATAATTTTTGTTTTTCTCACAGAAACTGGAGGGGAAAAAAAAAAAAAAGTGGGTAGCTTTATTTGTGTAGAAACCTGCTCTCCCTCCCTGTGTTTTGTGGAGGAACAAAGCTCTTATCTTGGATGTTTAAATTCCACAAACCCAACAACAATGGAGTGCTCATCCCTGTGACGTCTAGATTTCCTTCGTGGCTCAAACCCCTCCTTAGCGAGATATCCTTTATCACAGACCAGACACTTTTGAAGTTGCAAGGAATACCTGTAAGTTGGTGGGACACTTTTTTACATCACAGCATCTGCTGTTCTAACGTCCACCTCAAGGCAGGCTGAGAGGGGCTGGCTACACCTCCCCTTGTGAAGTGCAGCACTTTGCACCATCTTCTGCAGCCGTGAGGGTCCCTGCAGTGAACTGAAGCCTAATTCTGTTGCATCAGGCAAAAAGCCTGATAAAGCCTTTAAAAAGAAGGACCAAAAAAAAGTGTGCATTATTTTTATTCCCATGCTGGTGACCACAGCTTTACGCAAGAGTGTAAGGAAGGAAGTGAAGAAAGTGGGTTGTTGTGCTGTCTCACTCACATCAACAACTCTCTAGAGCTCCTCAAGCTGGTGACAAGGGGATCTCAAATGTGCTATGAGAGGTAAACAAAGCTCTGGGTGCATCAAGGATATCGAGGGCACTATTAATCACACCTCAGGGTGTCTCTTTGTCTTCCCAGTTCAGACCCTATACGCAAACCTTGGATATATAACAAATAAAATATGTTACATATCAGTGCCATGACTATGCTTCCAAAAGGGATGAAGCAGGATAGGACTTTGCCAAGAAGCTGCCCAGAGTTATGTTTGTTTTATGAGCCAGCTTTAGCTGCACACAGCCTTCACTGGTGTAAGACCTACCTACTGCACACCACAGCTAAATTAATTGCTTGTCCTTCTCAGCTACATAGTTTGCAGCTCTGTTTCTCCTGACCTCAGACACGTTTATTGTCAGAGGGGAGTTGACGCACGAATGGCATTTTGTTCAGCAGTGTGTCTGTTTCTTGAAAGAAAGGTAGGTTGTTGATTTTTCTGCCAAAAATTTCAAATGATTCCTGTTTTTCCACAATAAGAGAATACCTCTCTTTTCAGCCTTTACACACACTCTTACCGCTCTGAAATAGGTGTCCCTGCAACAGACCCTGCACAGCTGGACCCCAGTTGTGAGCAAGTGCCTCCCTTTCCACGAAGAGATTTAATTTCATCCTAAAATCTAATCAGGCACTGGCCTACAATTAAACATCCAAGCCTTCATCTTCAAAAGTTTTCACCTTGTGCTGCAGTCCCCACTTTTCCTCACTGCCAACAGTGCTAGTCCCAGGATGATGCCCAACACCTTCCCGGTGGTCCCAATGAGGAAGAAAGGAATGGAACAAGGATCGTGAGGGTCTCCCCAGCACTGGGCGCATTTCAGCTGTTCTCATTTTAAGTTCAAAGCCTTCTACATGGCAGCTGAACGGGAGACTTTCCAAAATCTACAGGAGGCTGGGAAGGAATCCAGCATCACAAAGAGTATCCTGACAGAAACAGAAGAACTGGCAAATCAGCATATGTGAAACGTACCCCTTTTTGTCACAACCAGAGGCACTGTTTTCCCAACAAACACCCTATCCATCTGGCAAAGAACAGCCACTACCTGTCTCTGTGGATATGACCCTTGCTGGCCAGACAAAAGGAGTTTTAAGCAAGCAATCCATCTACCCTATACATTGCCCTCCTCTTACTCCGTTATCTTTTCAGTGTTGCTACCCTTTTGTAACAGATGATATTTTTCTGACATCCTAGACCTACAAAATGATAGCAGTGTCATGCAAACGGGTTCATTTGCAGAGATAAGAATTCATCATGAGCACTGTTTTACAGGACTTGGCCTGATATTTCTCCTTGAACTCTCTGCAACAATTTCTCTCCTGCCAAATCCCTTTCTGTCTAGATCCTACTCTTACATTCAGACTCCATTTCCTGTGGCTTTGGTTTGGCTGGAGTTTGTACTCTCTTTTTCTTCTTAATCCCTCAACTTTCTTTTGCTGCATTTTATTTTTGCTTTTCAAGCTCCTAATAGTGTTTCTGTAATCAGACTTCTTTTGCACAGCTTCTGAAAAGGCAACACTGCAGGTCTGTCTCAGAGCATTAGTTTGCTAGCACTGGAAGAGGCAGAGAAAAACCCCTGTGTGTCTAAATCCTGCCATTTAAACTACTATAATGGATGATGTTTGCAGAAAGTCCTTTAAACATTTTTTTTAAGGGTATCTCAAATGTCACACACGCTGCAGGCACAGACTTTTTAAGTCAAGGATTTGCACTGACATCGGCGTCTCCTCAATTTTCTTCATACAGCAGCGAGCCCAACTCTTTCCTGGTATGTCCTTGCCTTTCTCCAGTGGCTGCAATAACACCAGAAGTAATTCAGAGGAGCAAGCAAGAGGCTCCTGCTTTGTGTATATCAGTGAAAAGCCCAAGGACAGAGCGAGCCAGTGCTTCTGGCAGCGCAGCCCATGATAATTAGACAGCCCTGGTTACACATCCGTTGGTGCAGGAATGGCATACTTTCCTGGTGAGTTGGCAGGGCCAGGTAATAAAGCTTGCATGCTTACACGTCCATTACAAACAGGCTTATTAAGAGCCTCTCCTCCCACAGGAATGCTGTAGTATACATGGAAATGAGTCTGTGGTCACCCAGCATTTCGCAGGTATCCAGCTGCGCACTCAGCAGACACGGAGCAGGCAAAACTGTGCCAGCCTCCCAGGCAGAATCCAAATATTCCTGCTTAGAGAAGCAAGATCCTTTTACTTAGAGCAAAGACAAAGACCATTTGCTTTTAGCACTGTTTGAACCACTGAAAAAAAAGCCATTTCTCATTCTCTTCAAAGAAAGATGCTTGCACATATTCTTCGAGGCCCCAAGGATATTTTGTCTCCATCTAAAATCCTCCAGATTACTTCACAAGTTTCTTAGCCAATATCTCATTGATTACCGTTGCTATAACTCTTTCTAAAGAGATGAAATATTTCAAGTACTTCAGAGAAATGTCCCCTCTCTGCACTGACACGTGTAGAAATGCCTCTCATACCTTCTGAATCTGGCTTATCTTTCCCAAGGGCCGAGGCATGACAATCCTTTGCTGTTCTCTCTGGTGTTTAGAATGGTGCTTCTGCCTTTGGCAAAGGATGAGGGAGGTCAGAATCTTCCCCCATAAATTTCGTTGAAGCTACAGTATTTGAGACAGGTTATTACTGTTAATATTACTAATTGTTTTAGAACATATTTTTACTGCCTTATAATATTTATGGACTTTATTGTGAATGCTACTACTCCCTTCTAACTACTAACTACTCCCTTCAGGCATACTTCCTTTGAAGCAGCAGGTACAGGGTAAATGCTTCAAAACTCAGGAGCTGCTAGGGCTTAGAATGCATGTGATGACAATCAGTATTTCCTTCAGGAACTTCATATTTCTGAGATATTCTTAACATTGGACTCCTGCATCTCTCAGACACTCAAAACTCCCAGGGGATCTAGGGAAGTTGCAGTCCAGCCAAGTCCACTTATTCCCACAGCTCGCTTTCCACACCTCATTAAAAAAAGTGATTCAGGATTTCTCTTCAAAGCTTCAGCAGCCCTGCACATTAAAAAAGAAACCCTTCAGAAACAAACCAGCATATGCTGTTAAGTGCATACAGTACTCTCAGTGGGATTATATGGCAATAAGGAAATATTTTTGGGTACAACACCGAAACAGAAAAGCATTTTTAAAAAGCAATGCAATACAAATGAGGCCAGCAGCTCCACGTGAATCCAAACAACATTCCAAGGTCTTCAAGGATTCATCTATGCTTACCAGTTCTGCTTCTTTAATTATGCTAACACAGAGCAGCATAATGCCTTTCTGGCACAGTAGCAAGTATACTGGTAGAGTTTAGTCCAGTTATACACATTGAAAGAGGGTATACTGGCATACTTTTTTATACCTTTGTATGCAGAGTGCAGATTTTACTGGCTATATGTATATCTATCTATCTATCTATCTATCTATCTATCTATCTCAAAAGAAATATCATATGCCTGTTAATAAAACCCCTGTGTCAATTAGGTATAAGTCCCAACTAAATTCACCTTTGCTTGAACTTGCTTATTTCTTTATCAGTTCTTCTTGGGTTTTCTTTGGAGGTCTCCTTATCACAACCCCCCTTTGCCTTCACTGCTGCACTTTTGCGTGTGCTGCTGAAGCTGCCAGACCTCTTCCCAGGTTTGATTCCAGGCTTGTCTCCTCCCAGTCCTCTTGCAACACTTTCAGATCAAACCTACGTGTATGATCATCTAAATTCCATTTTTCCTGACAACATTCACTTCCTCTTCTTTCCTGTGAGTTGGGTTAACAAACCAGCTGGAGCAGAAGGCCAGCATGAGCCCGGTTATTCCAGCAGGACAGGAGGATGTTAAGCAATACTGTTACCTGCTTATTCCTGCATTTTCATATAGAAAGGTAGGGAACGAATACAATTTGAGAGAGGTAGTTTTCTTCTTACCATCAGACTGCCTCACCAGCCTATTTTCCATTGCAAAGAGGTTTCCCTAAGTGCAGATCTTGTTTTTCCCCATGTAGGTTCTCTCTGAGGCTCTTGCACATTTATCAGACATTTGAATCAGAAATTAGCAGCCACCCCACAAACCTGGGTAAGGTACCTACATGTGTACATCTATCTTCCCTACTTCTCTAGTAGCAGCGACACAATTACTCCTGACAACAGGAGATCACCACTGGAGTAACCCCTCCACGCCTCCTGAAAGGAGTCAGCATCCCCTCAAGCCCCTGGGCACACATCAACTTGTCCTTCTCTGGGGCAGTCACAAGCTGGAGGCAAAAAGGGAGAGAATCTTCCATCTGAAGCAAAGACAGCCACCACCTCCAAGCATGTCTTCATGCCACAGCTGGCACTGGCAGTTAGATGAGAAGTCTGAGAGCCCAGGCTTATTCCAACTTAGTATGGAGAACTGTCTGTTTATGCTAACCACTGCCTCGCTGTCCAGGGAGAAGTCCTGCAATTCTTTGGACTTGTAAACTTATGGATGATGTCTCTGCTGGTTGTGCCAGCTGCAGAAGCAGTAGTATTTTCAAAAGGGAAGCATGAGAAGGACATTGGAGAGCAGCCTGCACTTCACTGATGTCCTTCCTGCAGATGGGTGGGGTAGGTACCAGGCTGCTGTAAAACATTGCTCAGGGAATTAATCTGCACCTCCAGGCAAGAAAATTCACTTTCACCTGAAACACTTTCAAGCTTTTTTCTCTAGGAGCTGGGGAAGCAAAGGGCTGCATAGTGCTCAGTGTGGTGGGTGTTTGATCCCTGATTACTTCACTTCAGTCATTTAAACAACCCAGGGACAAAACAAGGAAAGAACCTAACTGACGTGAATATTAAAGAAAAAAAAGCCAAGGTTCAAAATCTGATTTCCTTCATATTTACTCCACTTGAGTGAGGACACACTGCAAAACACACAGTGTCAGGAGTAGGAAACTGAAGCCCTGTATTGACTCAAATATCAGCCTGAATCCTGCGATGACCCAGATCACAAAGATTAAAAGCAACACAATCCCTGAACTAATGAAGTAGGTAAGTGGATAGGACTTAATGACGGTGTGATACTTGGGTTATGGTTTGTGTGCATCTTGCAATGAAGACAAACTCTTTGGTTAACTAATGAATTTATTTGTTCCCCTTTTTCTCAGCCTCTCTGGAATCAGCATTCACACTCTCAGAGAGTCTTGATCCTGCCAACAGTTCTGAGAGGGATGCTAAATGTCAGAAATGCAGTAGTACAGAAGTGGCTTAACTTTCTCCAATCACCGGCAATTTTTTTTCATTTATTTACACTATAAGCTGTTTAACTGGGGCAGGGACAACTTATTTTTATGGATTTGCATACGGGATTCAAACCGCAGCTCTTGTATTTCATGGGGAGCACCCGTAGGTGCTTCCATAAAAGAAGTGAAGTGAAAAATCCTACAGGGATGTGCAGTGAGAAAGTCCAATGATTACTGAAAAGGGCAGTAATCCAAGGATAAGTGACATCTAGTACAGCTCTGTGGCAGTGACAGAGGCAGCAAATAAGGCACTAACAGCACTTGTTAGCAAAGGAACGATTACAGCAGCAGCAGCTGTGGGTGAATGTGAAATCTCTGTAGAAAGGCCTGTGCCTCTACCACACTGCTTTGACAGCGAAAGCAAACGAGACACTGAGCTCCCCAATCGCTGCACAAAGAAGGAAGATGACACAAGCAAGTCAGACATTGCTGTAGGTCACTTCAAGCTGCAGTCAGCCCCAAAATATGCCACACTTCTTAAACCTCTGTCTGGGCAAGCAGCAGCAGTTAGAGCTTGTGGCAGTGGTGTTTGAGGCGTTCAGACACCTCAACAGTGGCTGCTACAGGTGTACTCAGGCTCAGAAAATGTTTCATAGAGAGCTGCCTCTGTGAAACCCCTTTTCCATTTTCATGTGAGTGGGACTAGACTGCAAGGGATGTCACGCAGTGAGAGAGACTGCTTGTCAGAATTAGAGACCATAAAGGACTGGAAAAGTGGAAAATTTTTTTTTCCACTTTTGTTTAGGAAGAGACAAATCACAAAAAACAATGTATTACAACAGGGCCATCTAACCCTTGGAAGACAAGATAGCAGTTTTGGAGCACTTTTGTGGACAAGTTCTGGCACCTCTGAGCCTCATGTGGTGGCAGGGCTCAGGGTCCACGCAGGCACAGGGGCACTGGAAGGCTTTGGGCTATGGCTTTGTAGTTGGATATCCCTGTATTACTGTCTGCATCTCTTCTAAATCTCCTTATGGACTAATTACTTGGGAGATCCCTCTAAACACTGCAGGAAAATACCTCATCCTAGGCATTAATATGGCTGCCAGCCCTGTACATACTGCTGTTTTGTAATCAAAGGAGTGAAGACTGCAATTAGTTGCTCATCTTTCAAGCCTTTATTTTGAAGAAGGTAACACTCCCAGTTACAACCAAAATGATTAAGACACCAGAAACTGCAGAGTTGATGAGTAAATAATACCCATATGACTCATTTCCTAACTCAGAGATGCCTGGAAACTGAAATCAGCAAGTCACAGAGCAAAAGCCTTCATCTTTGAGGGGTTTCATCCTGTCGTTTTATTGTACATAAAAAGAGAAAAAGATGCAATGCCTGGGCCTTGCAACAGTGACCTGCCAAGACATTTTATGGAGGAACCTGCAGTTTGTTATATTAAAGGCCATGCCTTGAAGTACAGTGCTTAATACCCCACCTTAGAGCACAGCGGATGGCCAGGGGTCTGCAGTGCACCCTCCTGAGCTGTTGGCACCACGGAGCTCTCTGTTCCTGGGCTCCTCGTACTTGCCCAGCTGCAGGTCGCCAGTGGTTTGGGCTGTACTTTATGGAAGCAGTCAGATGGATCAGAATGGACCTCAAACCCAAATTTCCTTGATGCAGGAAAGCTGAGCTCTAAAGGGTAATTAGAATCTGAATTAGAAGAAACCACAAAGTAAGAGAACCCTGCTTATGTTCATGAGTGAAGGTGGCTGGTCTCTACCAGCTGCTGCGGACACCAGCCTGCTTTTCTTCGCAAATATGTCAGTTCACAAATGGGCCTCAAGGATTTAGGAACTAAATCCACCGCACTTTGCTAACCTTATGTATCTCTTAAGATGCGAAAAAACCTAATTTTGAGGCTTAGTAGTACATAAGTGCTATATACAGCTCATGTTCATCTCTGCCCAGGAAAAAATTTATTAGAATATTTAACCTAATCTGGCATTCTAGAGGGAAGCCTTACCTTGGTTGCACCCTCAGAAATTTGTTACAAGAGTAAATACATGGTACAGAAACAATTCATCTCACCTTGAAAACTTGCAGTCTGGATTTAGGGGGTTAAGAGATAAAATGTTGAATCAGGTAAGAAAACTACTTCATCTGAATGTAATTTGAATGTCCAACAGAATGTCATTGTAGTCCCAAGTGTCCTGGATAAATGACTGCTCAGAAATGAGACTCAGAGAACATTATCCAGTTTCAAATTAAGGAATATAAAAAATGGAGAGAGCCTACATTATTCATAAAGGCTGACCCAGTGAAAGACCTGAAGAACCTGAGCTTTAAGAAACTTCAGCCAGTGATGATCCTCTGTGCAAAGCCATTGGACCCCATAAATAACACTGCTGCAGTGGACTTCAACACACACAGCAGAGAAGCCCAGATAAAAAGAGTAAATATTTAAGAATACAAAAAATCAATAACAGACCTGAGCAGCAGAATATTACTTCCAAATCTATGAATCAGTTCCTTCATTCTTATGTTCACATGGTGCTCACTTGTTCTCAAGAGTTTATGAAAAATAACATCCTTTCAAATTTGAGGAGAACAAACTGTACCAAAACCATAACCAAAACACATGGTTTACCTACAACTTCAGAAATTATCAAGTGTGTTATTTTGAGTTAATACAATTATTAACAAGGCCTTTGCAAACATTTTAGATACTCTGGTCATTCAAAACAGGCACAATATGTACTTGTCTGTATTTGCAGCAGAAACAAAGACATGTCAGGGTCCTGTTGGCCTCTCTGATCATGCTCTAGAGCTGCTCACCTGCCCCACCAGCCTCATAAATGGGCCAAGGTTGCCCCAGTAGCCCCAGCACAAGCAGAAATGGGAGGACTCCCATCCTCATGCCCTCACCCCAGCTTCAGAACTGAGACCTGCTTTTTATCATTAAACATTTTCCCAAACTGGCCATCCCCCATTGGTCCTTCCACAGACTGTATTCCGAATCCACTACTTAGCTGCCCTTCAACCATTTTCCAGTTATCACCTCTCAAACCTAGGAAGGAGGTAACAGCAAGAAAACCACAATTTTTACCTCAGACATGACATTGGCCAAACAACCCAGACCACCTCTTTCTCTGACATATTTTCTGTTTCTTTGCCTTCATCTGACCATGACTGTAGCAGGTCTGTCATACAATCGTGTGCCCATTTGTCCTACCTGTATTGCTTCTTTCCTAGTTTTCTGGTGAAATTCCTGTTTTGCATTACATGACTGTGCATACACAGCCTGCACAATGCAAGCAAATTAGCCTTTTGTCCAAGGTGACACAGTTACCTTCCCCCCTCTCTTTTTACTGCATCTTTCAGAGGTGGAAACTTTAGCTCAGTTTCACTCCAAAAGTTAGTTGAGCCTCTTAAACATCAATGCCTCATCATCCCCACACTGAGAGTTTGCAAGAATGCAACTTCAGCACATCTATCCACTGTAGAGGGAGTATAGATCACTCATTCAGGCACCTTTTGTGCCCAAGATTAGTTTATATGAATCCATCTGAAATATATGTTATTTAGCAATTATTGTATTTCTGTGGGCTTATCCAGCACCCAGGAGAATGGGTCTGCAGCTATTCTGGAATATGGATAAAAATAACAGTGTGCAGAAGTTGCATGGCTTGTGTAGAAGTGCGGAGTCTCAAGCCTTTGTAGGAAAACTGCCCTGGGCAAGGGGTGCTTGGCAAGCTCAGGTGGGTTCTGCATCTCAGAACCCCACCATCAGATGCAGGCTTCATGGAAAACAAATATACCAGGTCTTTAAAAGGGGTGGCTTTGGATCCTAAATTTTCCTACCTGAGCAAACAAGTGAGCACTTGATAAGAGCACTTGTTCTCTACACCTCAGTACCAAAAGTGGGAGGATGTCAATATTCAACATGATGGAGTCTTTTCACCACTATGGATAGGAGCACTACCTTCATCTGTATTTCTGGGCCCTGGAGTCACATCTGCTTTTTTTTCTGTACAGTTATTGTATTGTAAGACAGCCAGCACAGTCCAAGGATTTTGTTTTGTTTGTTTAAAACCTGCTTGCAGCCATGAGGTGTTGAAATTCACACTTCTTTTCAGCTACTGAAGCAACACCCTGGGATGACATACCACAGAAGCGAGGCCAGCTGATTATCACTGAGAGATATATCATAAAACAAAATAAATGACAGAGAAAAATGGGCCACTGTAAAAGCAAATAAAAACAGTGTAAGGCTGTAGCACAAGCAAACAGAAAAGCAAGGGAAAAAAGTACAAGAGCTCACACCACTCTTTCAAGCCACAAAAATACTCAAACAAGGGCAGCAGCATTCAGTAGAAACTACACAACAGCACTATAATCCAGCTGCTTTATTCTTCTCTTATAAAAATGGATCTAATATTAAAAATTGCAGCTCCTTGTTAGAACATGAGGAACTAATGCTGGCCGCACACTATAAATCATAGTGAGTATCTATCTGCATTTAAATTTACTGGACTTTGAACAAACTGACCTAAAAATACAGTCCAGTTCTCATTTCTAAAATCCCATTTCTGCCCTTCCTAACAGTTCACAGGCAGTGATGGTTTGTTGTGAAGGTACCAGTCCCTTCTCTTTTCAAATGAGATGTGATGCAAGCTCTGACTGATTGGCGTGGACAGATATTCAAGCAGACAGTTCTCTGAGCTAACAGTTCTTAACTTCTGCGTTGCCTGGACATGGTGACAGGAATCTAGAAGTTAATTACGTTGCAATTTTCCTTCCTTAAAATTATTTTGTAAGGCTGGCTTCTGTCTCCTGCTGTAAGACTGTGGGAACACTACTACTGCCTGTGTTTGGTCCTGAATGGCAGTGGCAGTACCAAGCACTGGAAGATGTTATCTTCTTGCTGCCCACAGAGAGAAAGCAAGAGAAAATAAAAAAGGGTGGATTTTAACACCAGAATTACCACATATGTCATGGCTTCTTTAAAAGATATAACATTTCCCCACGGGAAGTCTGATTTAACAGAAATATCATCCAAAGATAAATTGGTAAGTGGCTGCATCTAGTTTTGCATAGGCAGCTGTCTAATACCATGCAGCCAAAGCTGATTAGATTGAAGAATTTCCTACAACACATGTAGATGAACCCCTTACAATACAGAATTGAGGTTTTTGTCATGTATAAAACCAAATTCAAGCATCCACGTTCCACAGGTCAAGCATGGAAAATTACAATGATTCTCACAGTCATGTCACTGCATCATTTAGAAACTTCACCAAATACTGCTAATCTTGTAACAGATTTGGCAATTCAGATAGTGGAAATAAAGCAACTCCATAAAATAGGGATATCCCTGGTATCCAGCATATGTATCCTCCTAAATCAGTTGCATTTGTTTAAAATAATCAGCAAGTCTGACTTAAGAGCATGCACTCCTTGAAAGTGAAACAAGCTTTTTCAGAGGACTGCTGCCTCATAACTTGTGCAAAAGCTATAATTCCATTTAGCTGGCAACTTCATCTTAACAATTATACTTTCAAAATTTTTTGTCCATGAAAACAAATGGTCCCTACTAGCTCATTAAAAAAGAAAACATGCTAGAGAAGACTTCTGCAAAACTCATGGTGGTAGTAAAATTATGTTTATTATAAGTTGAACAATTTACTTGATAAAGAGGCATAGGAATTTGTAACAACCGAAAGAGATGTAGAGGCAAATTTGAAAAATCAATTCATTCACTTATAGACTAAATTAACTATGTAAACAGAGCAGCAAGTTTTGTAAGCTTATTTTCCAAACAATACTACATTTTCCCCCCTACATCATGCACTGTTATTGTCTCATACTCATTTTCTCTGTCCTCAGACCAGCAGCAGAACCATGGCAAAGCAGCCAATTTGTGACCACCATTGGTAATGCCCTTTCAGTTTGAAAATCATGTCCCTATCCTGTCTTGGAGTAGAGGGTCACTGTGCTCCACAGAGCGGGTGACCCAATCTGGGACAAATCTGAGAGTCAGGATATTATTAGCGCTGAAGGTCATTATCTCTTGGGAACACAGTAAGGAATAACCACAGATTAATGACCCTCCCCACGGAGGAGTTTGGGGAGCAGGCAAGGAAGGTTTCAGAAGCAGCAGAGCTGGACTTGCCTCATATGTGACCCCGGAGCTGCCAGGGAGCCCTGGGGACAGACCCCGTGCGAGCTGAGGGACAGGCCCCGTGGTGCTCCCTGGCACGAGGACAGCCATGGTGGCGGGGGTGGCCGAGGCTGGGGCACAGCTCCGGCCAGGGCTGCGCTCACCGGGGTCAGGCTGGAGGTGTAGGGCTCCGTGGGCCTGAATGCGGCGGTGGTGCCCAGCTATGCCCCAGTGTGGCACTCCCCAAGGTCTCCCTGGCTGCCACCTCCCATCCCACGTGGACTGATGTGCTAGTGTGTAAAATGCAGGTCATGCTCACACCAAAACCTGCCGGCAGCTCCATCTTTTCCTACTTTCTCAAGGAAGTGGGACTTACGCGTTGTTGGGGAAGATGAAACAGGAAAGCTTTATAAATATGATTGTCTGGTAAAAGATGCTGAGAATAGGGAAACTATAAGCGAGATTGAAATGAAAGCAAGCTTTGAGATACCAAGCCTTAGTTATTGAACAACTGGAAAACAATGGTATGGCCGGCAGAAGGTAATCCCCTCTCTGTTGAACAATACCCTCTGCCTGCTGACAAGTCCAAGGGTCAGAGCAGACCCTGCTGGCTCGGCAGCAGGGNGGCAGCAGGGATCCAAAGAGTAGTTTCTAGAGTTTAAAATGTAATGCAGTATGGTAATGTAACAATTCTTATAGGCTGTATGTAAATGCTATAGGATTTGTATCTTGTACTAGATTGGTTAGTGGCAATTAGAATATTCAACACAGAAGAAGATTTATTGTATTGTAAAGGAGAACCTCGTGTTCTTTTCCCTCTTTTCCCTCTCCTTTTACTCCCCCCACTACTTCTCCTACTTCTTCTTGCCTTTACTCTCTCTTGCTCTTACCTTTGCTTCTCTTGCTCTCTTACTTTTCTGGCCTGCTTCGAGCTGCAGCTGGCAGCTCCAAGCAGGGCCACTATACCCACACCCTTCATAAATAAACTACATACTCTGAGACCTAACCACAGAGATCTCTCATCTATAGCCGTCCCAACTGTCCCAAAACCAACCAAAAACTTCCCACAACGCGTTGTCCTGCCCATTAGATGTACCCCTACAACAAATCCTGCGTCTGTTGGTCAAGTTTAACCACAGCAGGGCAGGGGTCTGAAAGATAAAAGCAACTTCCGAATGTCACGCAAATCTGCACGTGGGTTGTGGTGGGGACACCACAGCAGCTACTCCAGCACGAGAGGATTGCTGTAGGAGTTCTACAGCTCTTATACACGGGTTTCTTCTGCTCAAAGTGCAGCAGACCCCAGAGCCAGGCCTGGCACAGTCTGTGTCCTGCCCACAGGAGCGCTGGGGCACCAGGGAGGTCATAGGGAGTCACCTCGCTTACCACACGAATCTGTGCTTGGGAGGTGCTGCAGGACCTCGGGCACGTACCACGGGAAATCAGGCCCCTTAGTTCTGCAGCACAGCCTGTCGTTCCCTTCTTTGTATTAACCTACAGAAGAGAAATCCCAGTTAAAGGTCACAGCAACACAGATAAGCTTCCAAAAAGGTGTTGTCAAGTATTTTAATGTCTGATAGTTCCAAGTGCATCACACTGATACAGCATGGAAACATGACACTATTCTAATACAACTTCTGATGCTCACATAATCTGGAGATTACCATTCTGAGACACATTTAAAAAAATAATTCTACTGCCTTATTATTATTTGGAATTTTTTGTTGAACTAGACCTTTAGGCCTGTAACTCACATGCAGCAATGAATGAAAACTAAAGAACTTACACAGTTTTCCGGTGTTATCTCTTGTAGAGATGAACATGCATCTTTGGAAACCAGTAATCCCTAGCACTGAAGGGAGCAGTAAGGGAAATGTGAGAAGCACACTAGCACCAGTTTGCAGTCAGTTGACAATAACATTTTCTAACTTTGAAAGCATCATAAAAGTGTGTGTTTCCTTGCCTTCTCTATACTCACCAGTATTTTCTGCAAAGAGCTACCCTAACCTCCTGGAAAGCATCACACCTCAAGGTACCAACCACAGGAGGATGTGGTCTGTGCCCTTGGGAAAGCCCAGGATCACCAACTGGACTGGCTGAGGAGGAAGGGAAATGAAAAACTTCTGATTTTGGACAGCAACCATGACAATAGCATGCTGCTTCTTTTAACCATTTCCTATCTAGCATTGGTAATGTACAATTTACTTTCCATAGAAGAAGAAATTTGAATCAGTATTACTTCAGTTCTGTTTATTTATAAGGGAGGAAAAACATCCTGTGTCCTTGAAAGCAAAAGGAACCAAGCAGCAGAAAAGGCAGGCTTTACTTACAAATCAAATTCCCTTTTTAGCTAGCAATCTGGCCAAACCTTCTCTTTTAAAATTATTTCTAACAGTGCCAGACTATTGGTGTTTCTGTGGCTGCAGTGATCCCTTTCTTACAGTCCTGTCTCAGTTTCTGGTTTTTCTGCCCCTCCTCACAGAACCACAAACATTTACCAAATTGTACTCAGTGAAACCTCCTTACCTGCATATGCTGGTACAGTGGAAAGTAGCTCCTACTGTTTTGGCTACCCAGTCCATAAAAGATCCCTTTTCTTATCAGATTACTAACATTTACCTAAATGTATTAAACCTATTTGGTCCTCAAAATGCCTAATTAATGTTCAGACGTAGACAAATGACAGCAGTATGCAATCTTGATTAATGACACCCAGCATGACTTGGCCTATGAAAGTATTACCAAGAATTTGGACTCTGGTGTGCAGAGCTAAAAGCAACAGTAAATCACACTACAGTTCCTACAGCAACAGAGTGTGTGCAGTTAGAAGAGCTCAGTGGTCAGTGAAAGCAGCAAATGTAAAAAACTAAATATGGCTTGAGGGCAGAAAAGAAAGAAACTTCTTAAGAAAAGACTGAAGAAATTGCCAGATCCTCAGCTAATGTCAATCAGTACATCTTTGGTGAAGGTGATGAATTTCCTTAATGTGATGGAGCTAAAAATGTGGCCTAAAGCAAGTACTAGAAATTAAGATGGTCACAAAAGTACAAGGCAGGGGGGAAAACATAAATTAATGAAAACTATTTTCACTTTGCATTATCTAACAAAAGAAAAAATACTTTAAATAATGTGCTTATTATCAATCAGATGAACAGAACATTCCAATATTCTACTTATAGAGCAAATAACCCCACTCTCCCAAGAACTGCTGACAGTCTCTTCTCGTGACCTTGTGCAGACTTCCAAGTTTCTTCAGACCTGTAATAATACTCCTGAACAGCATAAAGTGGCTGGGCTGTGGCAACCACTTCTGAAGTGTGAGAAACAAAGGGAGAAGCATCCCTTCCCAAAGGGAGAGCAGCTGGACAAAGAGCAGCAAAGCACATACAGGTTTTGAGGTTCAGGATAAGGATTTTTTGTTAATCCTTTGGTACAGCTCCAGCTTCGTAGGTGTTTTTTCCACATTATTGTTTGGCAGTAGGACAGATCTCCTGTAGAGTATCCACAAGCTTCCTGCATTTCACCTTGTCTCCTCCAAATCAGAGTGCCTTTCTTTGTCCTTGTGGTGTCTCACAGTTAAATGCCCTTTTCTCCTGCTTCAAAAAATTGTCTTTCTTTCCGATTAAAAACCTTCGAAGGACTCGTAAGTCTTCCCCTTTTTTCCCTCTGTGAGACCCTCTGGAACTGATATTCTTTTAGTTCCTGTTCCTTCTTCCTGTTTAAGGACTTTCCCCTTTATCTGGTATGGCCATTAAAGTTAATGGCTCTCCATCACACTGACAAATATGTGCTATAGTCCCAGCAGCAAGCAGCCTGTTGCACACTAAAAACACGACATTACACAATAACATTGTCCAAAATTCATCAGATGTGTAGAACATGCAGGCCACCCCACATGTCTGGGATCAAATAGAGTTTAAATGTCATTTAAAAGAGATATTTTATGGGTTTTTTCTAAGACAGAGTGAGGGACTGAGCCTACTTTAACCTCATAAACAGCATCTGACCAGCCAAGACAATTAACAAAGATATTTAAGTAACACTTGAGTAACGATGATTTTGATTTTTCTCTTTTTTTTTTCCATACAAAAAATAATAAAGCTGCAGAAACAGAAGTGTTTGAAATCCCCACTGCCCTGTTGGACAGGGAAAACAAATACTAAAGACATTTCAGTCACAGTAGTTTTGTAGTGTTTAGTAATTATGTGTGCAGACAGCAGTACATTCAACACTGGACTACAGCAAAGACATTTCTATCTCAAAAAGCCAAGAACTCATACATCCTCTGAAATCTCTGCGGTAAAAATTACAGACAACAAAAAACAATTCTTTATCTAGAACATATATTCAGATATATGAACCACAGAAATCAAATATATAGGGTTAGTGTATCAATTTGTCTGCATTACTTTGGAAATCTGGTGAATATTAATAAAAGTTATCATAAGAAGAGATCTCATCTTCTATCCATTAGAGTGATCTTTAAAAAAATAGTTGACTATGCCTGTACTGAATAAAACTGGTAGACATCTTTTAACTATAGAAACTATAGAAATCAGTTTAGAACTGATCCACTTAGAACAGCATTGAGCTTTACTTACACATCAGCTCATACTTCTGCTGCCTACTATGGCTTTATTTTTCAGAAACCCACTTTAATGTTATTTTTTAAGGAAAACGTAATATTTTTTTAAAAATTTAATTTCAGAAAATGGAAACTTATGTTTTTAATTATAAAATTGGACCTTTAGGCTCATTTGAGGAGTTTGTCCTTAATGACATGAATTGGTACATTTTATGTCAATGTAAATTTGATGACTTCGGTGGTTCTGTGGTCTCCAAAAACTAGAGTAGAGAATAATCAAGCCATCAGTTTTTAAAGGAACGGAAAAATGGAAGGGGAATCTGAGATACCCCTGTATGAGAGCATGCATATAATTTAATAATCTAGAAAGAAATTAGAGCAGGTGCTTGCTTATACTATAATTATGCTGCTTCACCTCAGACAGTTAGGAGGTCTATTAAGGCAGAAAATAGTTTGAATTTTTACTTTTCTTATAAGCTGTCAACTTTTTACCAAAGAGATAGACCGAGTAGCATATGCAGTCATTGTGATCTGTTCTGACCAGTGCTGGCTAATCGAGGCTTTAACTAATTTATTTTTAAAAGATGGCTTGAGTTAGAATCTGAAAACTCTTGTTAGGTAATACAAACAAGAACTGAAAACATGTTACAACTGAGAATGAAACAGCACTTGTACTTCTCATCTTAGTGGAGGCTGTAGGTGTCACTGACTGAAGTTCATTTCACAGTAACAATTTTTACTCAAGGAAGGCAAGAAAAGATTCACAAATCTTTTTAAAGTGTGAAATAACCTGCTGGTAAACTCCAGTGTTTGAAAAGGGCCACTAAAATTTAGAAGGTTGAAGTCGTAAGTGCAAAATCCTAAAAAAAGGCTTTTTTGTCTGTAAAACATCTTTTCCAACAAATCAGTTTTGTTTCACTTGAAGAAATATCAAATAGCTATGCGGAATATTTTCCCCAACACCTTGAACTAACTGTCTCTCCTAAGACATCGACAGGACAAGAAGACTTGCCATTCCTTCTTAGCATTTTCCCAAAGCGTTAAGCAGGACTGGTAGAACTTGTATATGTAAATGTATATATAAAAAAACGTGTACATATGTACGGGGCAGCCCGTGTAGCATGGTTACTCCCTGGTGTGGTGTGGTTCAAGGCAGAGTAATACTGCAGATGTGTTCACCATTTACATCCTCAGAGCACTGAATTAGCTGAGTGCTGTCGTGTATGCTCCTTCCCCAGGAAAGATGAAACTTTGAAGAAACGCAATCAGGTGTGATGGTGGTAGGACCAGGCTGAGGGAATCCCATCCCTGCCCACCTGCTGCATGTTTCCAGGGGAAAAGTGGGTTGTGACTTCTGAAGGCAGCTTTGCACTGAACCCGGGGTGCCTTTTAATGTCATGGCAAGCACCACAAACTTCAGAACGTATATTGAATGGCGTTCAGTATAAAAATTCTATCTTTTCATGCTTTTACAGGACTGGGTGAAGATAAATATGTCTACAGCAAAATTTCAGGTTGAAGGCCATTATACCTACTGTGATCATCTCATTGTATGCTATTAAGAAAATATACATATTTTAAAAAGATATGCTTGGCTCAACTTCTAAGAATACTCAAATTTATTTAGTATTCCAGATATTTGGCTACCTGTTTGCATTTGCAAAGCTCTGTCTTGAAAGTGAAAAGATAGCACTATTTCCCCTGCAACATTTGACTTTCTCTTTCTTAAATAGCAAAGGGATACTGCTATTTAGATTTCAGGAACAGCAAGAAGAATATTTGCCTGTTTAAATCTTCCCTTCCTGAAAACATGGTTTGTTTATTTATTTACTTTGTGAAAACACACTTGATAATTGGTTTTGTAAAAACAATAATAAAAAGAACAAACCAGAGTTAGAGTTATGAACTCAAATTACTACAGCAGTACAAAAAAGCTTATATTCAGAGGTTAAAAACATGCTATGTTGTTAACTGGTAAATCAGGATGGAATTCAGCTCTTCCAAAAATGGCAAGGTCACATACTGTCTGATCGCATTCAGACCACACGCAGTTTTATTTCACTCAAAATCTTTGTCTTTTTAGTTGGTGTTGATCTAAGATATTAGAAATGATTGCAGTCTATAGAAACAAGAGGAGGAAAAAAAATCAGTTGTTAAGCATGTCTGACTCTTGGAGATAATTCAAATGGAAAAAAATCCAGGTCATTGGCCTTTTTAAATAGACCCCCGGCAATATTTACTCCTCCATAAATAGCACAGTCACATGAAATAAAACTGTGTTCAGTAAAGCCTGCAAAACAAAAGAACAATTTACAGACTGAAAGGCAAACTGTGGCTCATGTGTTCGCGGCTAGGATTAAGCGAGCTTGCTGCGCGGTCTGGGCTTAGTGATTGCGGTGTCAGATCCGCTGCAAGGAGAGCAAGTCGGGTCACCGAAGGTGCTCCATCCTTCAGCAAAAGCCAGGAAACGCCGGGATCCTGCTCCACACGGTGACTTGTGAGGGAAAGCTTTTGCTGTAATGTCACGTTCCAGTGGGGCAGAAACGAGCTCCACTGCCTTTACCCTCGTGACTCAGAGCACATCTACATAAGGAAAGATCACGGGCATTACTGCGCTGCTTTAATTCAACCGCTGCGGCTCTGGTGCTGCAGGAAGGGCAGCACGTTTCCCCGAGGTAGACAAGCCCTAACATGGAGGCACAGGCTTCTGAAATACCAGTAAGACCATTTAGTGCACCAGCTTGCAAAAATAGATATTTTTGGATGTTACAGACAAAAGGACAAATGACTAAATTACTATAAACATTATTTACATTTCTCTAAAGCTCATGTCAATCTCTTCTGCGTGTTTACCCACACTTACGACTCTATTTCAAGTCTTACTTTTAAATTTTTTTTTCCCAAAGATCCAGCTCTGGAAATCATGTTTTTACATAAAAGCCACAACTGTCTATTTTAAGTCTCTTGCAGCTCTGAAAACACTTGAAAACGTTAAACAGCTGCACACAAAAACTTTGTAAACCGTACAACAAATCAGTAGTATCCACAAGGGCATGTGACTTCATTCATTAACTTCCATGGGAGTGGGAAGGATTGATTTTAATTAAATCAATATTTAGGACTCTTCCATACTAGTATCACTCATTCTGGTTTTGCAAAATGAGGTTAAATAATGCTGCTGAACAGGTATTTTTGGGATCTGAGCCTGGTTTGAGGGCAGATTTGCAGGCGATGGGTGCCAGCCCAGTCACCAGTGGGCCACGGAGAGCTGACTGCTCGGCAGACTTAGCTCTGTTTCCAGTTGCTAAATCACAGCAGAGACACATGAAAATATAAAAATACTTTTCTGCTATTATTCTCCAAGGAAAATAGAACTACAGGGGAATAGAATTACAATTCTACATGCAAGCAATTCTTTACAGAAAGTATTTTACACCATCAAAGCGCTTGGAAACCCTGGTACAGCAAAGCCTTTCCACCTTGGATTTAGGGAGAGATTTTCCCTATCCTCTTCATTTCTCTTCACTACAGCCTATATATATTTGGTTTGCAACTCTTGGCCATGTTTTGTACTTTTCTGGCTGCCACATTCATTAAGTTTCCAAGCAGCTGATTCCTAGTGTGCAGTAATTCTTGTTAGCCTGCTAAGAAGCTGACAGAACAAACCTTGCTGTTTGTTTAATTCCCTTCACTGAGCATTAGGAATTATTCCTGAAAGAACTCGGGCTTCCAGGTGTTCTTTTTCACATGCAAACATTTCATACCAGAACTAGTTCCCTCTTATTTCCTAAATGCTGTGTTGAACAATCTTTATAGAAGACTGTAAAGCTGAAGAT
Organism: Callaeas wilsoni; assembly: GCA_013398955.1. Classification (NCBI taxonomy): domain Eukaryota; kingdom Metazoa; phylum Chordata; class Aves; order Passeriformes; family Callaeidae; genus Callaeas; species Callaeas wilsoni. The sequence continues at coordinate 56,986 of VWPU01013765.1, forward strand.
AGTGCTCATGGGCATTTATAAGAGTCTGATTTGCCACAGACAAAAGCATTTAGAAAGTGGTAGTGGAAAGGCCGTAGTGCTTTTTGTTGTTGGCAGTGGCAATTGGTTGGTGGGGTTTGGTGTCATTTTTGCATTTCAGTGAATACAGGTACCATTTGTTACATTTAAAACACTATGAATACACTCGTCTTGCTGCAGATCTTTACCCATTCTATATATATATATAAAATGCAAACAAATCTTCAGCAGAGAGAACAGATTAATTAACACACATATGCTCATGTTCTGTAGAGTCTTGCTAAGGAAATGTCATTATGGCAAAGATGCTAACTGACTTTGAAAGCTTAGTTGTAAACCTATGTCTCTAAGGGATGCTTTGCATCTTACTGAGCCAGAAAGATTGCTGTTGAATTCTCAGACGGCACTGTTTGCACCCAAAATGACAGTTCAAGACACAGACAGAATTAAGGAATTAAATTGGGATACATTTTCATTGGACAAGTTACAATAATCAGTGTATTTGTGCCTGTACATACAAAATTCTTAAAATACATTTTTTATTTGCAACACAATCACACAGGATTGTCTGCGAGAAGATTCGATTTAAAGGTTTTTTAAATAACAACAAGAACCAGAGCTACTTTTAACAATCCATTATCTGCATATACCCATACACATAGTTTTGCCTGGGAAGACTCTAATGAGGTATTCATAGGTATGCTGAAGGAAGTCAAACTCAGGACCCTTACAAAGAAGATCTTGCCAACTAACCTCTGAATTCCAGCCCCTGTATTTCAAATTCTGCTCTGGGAGGAAGGTGACAGATGGCCCTGAGATAACTAATGCTGTATTATTCAAGGATTTATCAAGCAGAAGACTTGGGAACACTTATGCTAGACAGCGACTACCCAACGCGGACTACAGAACATGTAAACATTCAATTTATCCTGAACTAGGGGAATATATCACTTGGTTGTACTGGGCCATTATTCCAGGAAGCATTTAAAGCTAGGACTGAGCACCTCTCCTTGGCATACAGGCTGAGTGAGTTGGAGTTGTTTGGCCTGGAAAAGAGGAGATTCCAGGGAGACATTAGAGCACCTCCTGTATCTAAAAGGGGTCTACGAGAGAGCTGGAGAAGGACTGTCTAGAAGGGCATGTAGTGACAGGACAAGGGGGAATGGCTTCAAACTGAAAAAGGGTAGATTTAGATCACATATTAGGAAGAAGTTCATCACAATGAGGGTGGTCAGGCACTGGAACAAGACGCCCAGGGCAGCTGTGGATGCGTCATCCCTGGCAGAGTTCAAGGCCAGGTTTGATGGGGCTTTGGACAACCTGGTCTAGTGGAAGGTGTCCCTGTCCATGGCAAGGGGTTTGGAATGAGATGGTCTTTAAGGTCCTTTCCAACCCAGGACATTCTATGATTCTATATATATGTATATATATATATATAGATTCTATATGAAATACCCTGAAAAACTGCTGGGGTTGTACAGCAGTAAACATAAGCACAGTTGCAGTCAACAGGGCTTTTCATTTTCATTTTCATTTTGAGAGGGAAATAAAATTTTCTCCACAAACCTTCTTGGCTGAGAGTTCACCCATTGGAAAAGACCCACTTACTAAAATATTCCTCCCACTGTCTCTGAGAAGAGCTAGATTTCTGGCAGCTTGGCCTCCAAGCATCTGTATAGAAGAATGGGAAAGCAGAGCTGTAGTTAACTCCTCATCTGCTGGCAGCCAGGCAACTCCCTGCAGCAAAAACCCAGCAGCAACTTGGTGCTTGAAGCACCACGCCTGCAAGCCAACTTGGCCAGGATTCTGCAAGTTAATGATGCGTCATGTTCTTGTTCACCTTTCCAAAGGTTTCTCTTCTGGGTAAAAAGATGCTAAGAAAGTGCAGGAAATAATCCTCTGTGACTAAATGAAAAGAGCCACAAATGTGACTTTCAGTAAAATCTGCTCCAGAACGTTGCTTCTCTGTTCTGAATAATGATCATGAATGATAATGAGCCTTCTTCCAAGTTAGAGACATGTGAGAGGTTCTGCAGAATCAAGGCTTCAGTGCATATTGAGAGCTCTGATTTAGGAGTGGGAATAACTTGGCATAAAATTACTATTCACAACATTCTCTGTGGACACCGTGGACTTCGATGAATTGAATCTGGAGCCAGCAGCTTGTAACCTGGCATCGTCCCTGTGCGCCTTTAAATACCCTCTGAAAACCAGGGGCTTCAGAAGCTGACTCAGAGCAGCTCCGACAGCTGTGTAGGAAGCAGCATGTGCAGAAAGTGGGGAAGGGCAATCTCCAGCCTTCTCAAACACAGTTATTTCAGACTGCCACTCACAGCTCTCACTTTCATTTTTTATCTCCAAATACCCCAGTCCCGCAGGTCTGTATGTTCCAATGGTTTCGTACATCGATGTAATTCCGCTGATTTCAAGTGTAACTTAAAGCAAACATTACCATTTCAGTATGGGAAATGGTAGCTGGTCTCCAGAGATGCTGCTCATTCTTTTCTGAAACAGAAGAGTTATAATAAAAAGGCAAAAGAAAACTCAATGGCTAAAAATACTTCTCATTTATTTGAGAAAATAAAAGTTTCGTTTTGTGTGGCTGACTCAGATTTTACCGATGTTTCTTTTACAAATGATACATGAAGGTGCAGTCTAAAAATATCTTTCAGTGCAGTCAATATGAAAATCCCATCACTGCAAGACTACACCTATTATTTATGGAGGTCTTGGTGTCACGAATTTCGACTCCCAACAGATTTTTACAGCACATTTTCAAACAGCATTCCTAAGCCTAAGCAACCTTGGGGAAAACATTTTAAACCTCAGAAAAACATTTTTACGCTTCCTAGAACTTGCATAAAGCTTCCTTAACAAACTGAAATATTGATGAAACTCTAAGGTAGACTTTTTTACCCTGGGAACTGGCAGCAAGGCTTGAGCTGCCAAAAAACAGTACACAGGACATGCTGGGCAGTGTCAGTTTCTAAAAATGGGTGCAGAAGAAAATGACAGCTGTTGGAGGGCAGGCAGGAACAGAGGAACACACCGATACAGGGGCCTGGCCCCAGCGGTCTCTCAGTAATAGGGAGCTGTGGGCCTTGAAGTGAAGAGAGAATTAACCAGGTAAGGAATGCAAGGATTTCCTTCATTGCAATCAATATACGAGCTGGCAGTTTAAAGGACAAGTGCCTAAAGACTGCTGTGTTGTCTGTAAAATGGATTTTGTAATATATCTTTTAAAAATGAAATGAAAAGTCTACAAACCTACAAGAAAGATAAGAGTATGTTACACTGGTACCCTATAATTTCTAGGTATGTTGTGCCCAGAATTGAATCTAAAGTGTACAGAAAAAGATTCTCTTAGCTCAGCTCAGCAGGTAGGAGTTATAGAATATTCTGAGTTGGAAAAGACCCACAAGGATCACCGAGTCCCCATACTCCCTCTCTCTACTAAAGACTATTTCACTAAAAGCAAAAAAGATGGGAAGCGCACAAGTTAGAGACTGTGTTGACAGAGGAAAGGAGAAAGAAGAGACAGAAGGAAAGAGAAAAAGCAGTTTCTACCGAACAGGCTTCCACAGTCTTAGTCTTTCATGTTGACATAAAGCTATAATCATTTGGCTTTTGATTTATGGTTTATACACACAAAGATTAAAGTCCAACTCATGAAGGCATTTTACAAACATTTATGATGATCCTACTGTATCTATGCCCTACCACAGCTACTGAAGCTTGAGTGTGTGCTTAAAATACTACAAATACTTATTTCCTGAATTGGTATCTGAAACTATACAGCAAAAAGAAATGTGCTGATGTGCATAAAATTTAGGTCTACGTGAATGGCTACGAGGTAAGGCATCCCACGTGTCAGCAGTTCCGAAGAGGGGAGGGGGGAATTGTATGTGGAAACGGCACAGCTCAGGTCAGACTTTAATGCAGCGCCGTGGCTTTCGCGTGCTGCGGCACTCACAGCTCTCCTTTCTCAGGGCCAGGCTTCATCCCGAACGGCGCAGCCCGCACGGAGCAGCACAGTCCGCTCCTCCGCGCACACCACGCCTGGAAGGCCAGCACGTGCTCGGCTCGGGCCACGCTGTGCCGCCGGCCCGCGACACGAGCCTGTGGCTCGCTGCGACAATGGGAACACCGCGGCCACGCCGATCGGCAAACGAGCGAGTCCGCGCGGACACGGAAGGAAGGCACGAAGTGCTGAGGCGCCGGGAGGGTGGGCAGGAAAAAAGAAAAAAGTCGGCAGCAGCTGAGAGATGGCACGGACACGCGCTTGGGAGCGCATCCGCGCGCTGCCGCGACTCCCGCCGCTCTCGGCTCCCGGTCAAACGCTCTTCTGGCGGTGTCCCTGTGGGAAGCATCCCCGGCTAGGCTCCGCAGGGCGCGGAACGCCGCGGCGCGCCCGCTGCGCCGCTTCCCTCTCCGCCGCGGGATTGGCCGGCGCGCGCCCCGCCCGCCATCCCGCCCCTTCCCTTTCCCTTTCCCCTTCCCTTTCCCCTTCCCTTTCCCCTTCCCCTTCCCTCCGCCGGGAAACCCCGCCCACCCCGCCTCCCCCGCTCTCGGTTGGAGGAGCGGGCTGTCAATCATTCAGTCCCCGGCGCGCTGCCCAACTCCCGCGTCCTCCGCGGGCCGCCGCGGGCGGAGCGAGGGGTGTTCCGCGGCCCTCTCCTTCCATTGGCTGCTCTGAGCCGTCAATCTCCTGGCGCCGCCAACCGGGGCCGCTGCCCCCGCCCCCGTCCCGCCCCTCCCCCCTCCCTCC